>CAUYUJ010002614.1:107500-145000 GCA_963575745.1 Prorocentrum cordatum | reverse complement strand
CAGAGGGGCAAAGCGGGACAACAAGTGACGACTTTGTAGTAGCACCGGGCTGTATCACACCAGCGCAAATGAACGAAAACGGATTGAAGCATCAAAAAACTATGCAAACAAGATTAACTTAAACAGCTCCCAAACAACATTGTCTAATCCCAGGAATGCGCCTACGGAATCACATGAGAACGTGCGAAAACTCTGCGCAATCTGGAAAAACAAGCGAAACTGTAGCTAACCATTCGTGAGCAACTATTCGTGAGCACAGCAGGCGAGTCACGCAAAATGTTGGCACTCCCAAGTATTGCAAGCTTGTTGTCGGTATCGAGGAATTTAATAAAACTTGGCGTTGCATTGTTCGAATACAGAGACGAATGTGGAGACGAATGTCGGATTCAGCGTCGAGCGTCGAGTATCGAATCGATTGTTGACTACAGGATCGCGTTTCGAGCGTCGCCCGTAGATGTAAATCGTGGTCAGTGAAATGTCGACACGAATTGCCGCTTGTCGGCGGTGCCCCCACGAGGGGGCGGAATTCTCCCGCACAGCTGAGTGAAAACGCGGTGGACGTGATGAGTTTCTTTAGAAGGGTATCTCGGCGCTGGGGTCGCACCTCCTTCATCTGGTGGAGATTTGTGTATATTATATATACATATATATATATATATATATATATATATATATATATATATATATGCTGACCTCTGCTCCATATTCTAGATTCTAGATCCGACCCTCGTGCAACATAACATCCCAACAAGTATATATCCGACCTTCTGCCTCATGTTCTATTCTCCCTCTGGCTCTAAACGGCGCCGAAATACCGTCCTAAACTAAAGGCCCCGCTCTAGTAGCGGCGCGCTGTCCACGGTGCCGCGTCGAGCCGCAGCGCCACCGCCCGCTGCGTTGCCTGGCGTCACCGAAGGGGATGCATATGCGAAGAGTGCCGCCTCAGGCGGAGTTACGTGATTGCCCTTGCTTCTTTAATATCATATGATCGCGCTCTTCCTGTTATGATTTTGCCTCTCCTGTTAGTCTTTGGCGTCGGCGTCGCACAATCAAGGCTTGCCCCCCCTCCCCCCAGGATTACAACGCCGGGACATAGTTACCAGGGGGGCAACGGTCAGATTAGCCAGGTTGTTCGGGCGTTAGGCTGGCGCTTTCAATCAAGGTGTTGTTGGGTGTTAGGTTAGTGTGTTCGGGCAGCTGGGTGTTGTTGGGCTTTGTTGGGTGTTCGGTGCTAATGGGTGTTAGGTTCGGGTGTTCGCACAGCTGTGTGTTGTTGGGTGTTCGGTTAGGGTGTTGTTGGATGTTGAATTCGGGTGTTCGGTTCAAGTGTCGGTTGGGTTGCTCCATCCAGTTCGAAGTTTGAACGTTGGTTTTTGGTTACGCTTCTGTTCCATATGCCGAAGATTTGTGCCGATGGGAAATGAAAGGTTATGCATGTGAAATGCAAACTACAAAAAAGACCACGTGAACTATCTTAGGCGATGTGGAATATTACGTTATCTTTGTAAATTCAACCGAACAACAACAAACTTGCCACGCCAGCCACGCGGATAGTTCGGAAGGTGGAGGCCATGGGAGCCTTTGTGCGCCAGAGCGCGCCCGCCCCGACGGGAACGCGCGCGGAGCTGTGCTGGACCCCAAGGGGCAGCGTGCGCGGTCCTGCGCGGCGAGCGGGTGGCTTGTCCGCAGCCACGACGCCAGTTGCGCCGCACTGGCAGCGTGGCGCGAAGAGATGGGCTGCGCGGCGCACAGGGAGATGGTGCCGTCGCAAGCTGCGGCGAGCCGGCCCGAGGCAAGGATGGGCTTGATCGTCCGCGCCACCCCCGGTAGCCGTGCCCATCTTGGTGGACTTGGCAGCGGTCAGCGCGCTGCCCCTGGACGCGCTGGAGCGCGGGTCAGCCCGGCGCGCCGGGGCCGCGGCCGCGGCTGCCGAGGACGAGCGCGCAGTATCCCTTTCTGAGAATGGCCCCATTCGCGGCGGAGGACCACAGCTTGCCGGGGGAGGGCGCCTTGGCTTTAGTGCGCTTGCGAGCCCCGCCGCTTGAGGGCAGCGGGCGGTCGGCGGCCATGTGGACTTTCGCTAGAATAGCGGATTTTCTTATCAGATGCAGCCCCCCCTCCTTGCCTGGCTGCTTCCGCGCCCGTTTTTCGTTCAAGGCTCCGCGCGGAGCCGGCTTTCGTTGTTGGGGCGGGAGGGCGGCGCCATAGCTCGCCTCCCCGGTCCTAGAGGCCCGGGCCAGGCATGCAGCGGGAGCGCTGGGGGGCGCGGGGCCAGCCACCCCCCCCAGCGCGGGCGGTGGCCCGGGGGGTCACGCGGCCGCCTCGGGGCGTTGGCAGCGGGATGCGCCCGCTCCAAACTTTGGAGCGCAGCGTCGCCGCGCCCGTCTTCGCGGCGCTGACGTGGCTAGACACGTCGCTGAGAGTCGGCCTCTACGCGGGCCACAGCGGCGGTTTCGCAGCGACGGCCGCGCGCAGGGGGCCAGAGATGGGCCGCGCTCGCTCGAGCCGACGACAGAGAGAGCAATGGGGCGGAGGGGCGCGGCGGAGAAGCTGGGCAGGCCAACGGGGGCGGGCCGCCGAGCTGCGCTGCAGAGGGCGAGATGATGTCGCCTGCATTTCCAGAGCCACGCGCGCAGCTCGCGGAGCCGAGGGGGGCAGCGACCCCTGTTCTGGAGCCCCCCGGCCACGGATCCGCCGCCAGCCATGGCCGATCTGGGCGAGCGCTCGAGGGGCCCCAGTAGATTAGCTGGAGCCAATGAGACCGGGGGTTCAGCGCCAGTCTCGGATCAGAGCAGCGAGCGCCTGAGCTGCGAATGCTAGTGCTACTAGTATTACTAGTAGTGTAATAGAACGAGGAACAGCTGGTCCACATGGCACGGGGGCGCGGTAACTTCGCGGTCGCGCCGTGCCCGGGCCCCCTGGCCAAAAAACCTTTTTCTCGGGCTCTTCTCACGCGGCCAGAACTCAAGGCCCCTGCTCCGGCCCATCGAGTCCCCCGCGAACGTCGCCAACGCCATCGCATACGGGCGCGCGGACTTCCAGCGCGGGGGCGAGACCGCATGCGTCCGCCAGACTACTGCCTCAGCCGCGCGAACTCCCCCAAGACGTCGGGGGCGGACATGGGCAATTTCGCGCCGCCAAAGGGCTGCAAGCTTGAGACCAGACCGAGGCGCGCCACGACTGTTGTGCAGGGTTCCCAAACGCCATGCGGGAAGCCTGGGCATGGTCATGCTTCTGTGGTCAGGATCGGATTTTCGCATGTACGCGGCGCCCCCTTCCGTCTTCCTGCGCAGCAAGGCCCTCGGAGCAGTTCGCGTGCATTTAAAACCGAGCGGCCGTCGAGCTCATCGCCGGCGCCGAGTTCGCCTGCCAGGCGAAGGACATCGTGGGGGCGTCGGTGCGCGAGGGGCGCGCGCGCGCCCTCGTCGCGCCGGGGGCGGCGGTCCTCGGTCAGCTGCATGGGGCGGGGATCGACGTCTAGGAGTTCCTGGCGCTGGGCTGAGAAGCTTTACTCCAGCCGGCGCTGGCGACCAGGCCGCCCCCCGCTCATTCCGGGGCCCTCGCGCGCCAGGCGCGCGCGGAGGCAGCGGGCATGGCGGCTGCGAGACGGCCGGCGTCTGGCTCCACGGTGGGGCCGCTGAGCGAAGAGACCCTCGCCAACTCCGCCCTCCTCTTGGAGGGGGCCGTCGCGGGGGAGCACGAGGGGGGCGAGGGGGGCCCTGACATCTTGCTGCATTGATTTTTGTGAGACGCCCCGAAAAGGCTCAATTTTAAATTGCAGCGTTGAGAGAAAATCAAGACATCGAAAACATGCAACACCATGGTGGTAACTAATTGCTAGCAGTTGACCGTCGCCCAGCAGCTGCTGCGGGCGGCAGACAGGATGTAGCGAAGGACGCGCGGGCGCGCCATTTATCTCCGAAGGTGCGGCGCGCGCCGTGCATCATGGCGTGCACGCCGTTATCCTGTGCCCCCGTTCTATACATCGATCCTCCACGCGGAGGTCATGTATAAATCTCCGCCAAAGGAGATCGACCATTCGGTCGCATTCGACCCGAATAGGGAGAAGGAACATGTATATCCGCAAGGGCTTCGCCCCCTGCCGCCGGCCCCCTCTCTCGGAGAATGGGCCATGGAAGAGCTAAGTCATGGGGCTTTGGCGCTGTCGCGCAGCAGTATCGGAACTTCATGCGAGGCCGATTCGCAATCGGCAAAACCAACTGATCACAAGAGGGGTTACCACACAGGGCGATTGGTAAGACGTGTATGGTTTACGAGCTTGGTTACCACACCTTGGGATTAAAGGGCCGAGGGGATACTCGCAGTTCACGCCTTGCGATGGATGTCCGCGAGGGGTGGCACCGAATTTCAGAAATGTTGCAAATCCCTTGTGTTTTTGGACCCTGACCCCGCGGATCTGCGTGCGGGGTGGCACCGAATTTCAGAAATGTGGCAAATCCCATATGTTTTTGACCCTGACCCCGCGGATCTGCGTCAGGGGTGGCACCGAATTTCAGAAATGTGGCAAATCCCTTGTGTCTTTGGGCCGTGACCCCGCGGATCTGCGTGAGGGGTGGCACCGAATTTCAGAAATGTGGCAAATCCCTTGTGTCTTTGGACCCTGACCCAGCGGATCTGCGTGAGGGGTGAGTTTGAATTTCAGAAATGTTGCAAATCCCATGTGTTTTTGGACCCTGACCCCGCGGATTTGCGTGATGGGTGGCACCGAATTTCAACAATGTAGCCAATCCCATGTGCTTTTGGACCCTGACCCCGCGGATCTGCGTGAGGGGTGGCACCGAATTTCAGAAATGTGGCAAATCCCTTGTGTCTTTGGACCCTGACCCCGCGGATCTGCGTGAGGGGTGGCACCGAATTTCAGAAATGTTGCAAATCCCATGTGTTTTTGGACCCTGACGCCGCGGATCTGCGTGAGGGGTGAGTTTGAATTTCAGAAATGTTGCAAATCCCATGTGTTTTTGGACCCTGACCCCGCGGATCTGCGTGAGGGGTAGCACCGAATTTCAGAAATGTTGCAAATCCCATGTGTTTGTGGACCCTGACCCCGCGGATCTGCGTGAGGGGTGTCGATTTCGAGCCCCCCCCAGCAATTCAGACAACGCGCCCGCCTTTGGCCAGCGCGTCGGCAAGGGCCACCACTTCGAGGGCAAGGGCAGGCGCAACCCGATCGGCCGCGACGGCAAGGTCACGAAGTGCTTGACCAAGGGCTGCGAGAGCGAGTTACACCTGATCAAGGACTGCCCGCGCAAGCAGAACGGCAAGGGTGGCAAGGGCGGCAAGGGCGCGTTCATCGTGGACGGTCCGAAGCCACTGACTGCGGCGAGCGCTGGTGTTCCGTGGTTCGGCTTCAACACCGGCGCAGCTTCGAGTCCGACGACGGCGATGGCGACATCGGCACCCACGTACGGATCAGGTTCGATCAGCTTCTTTGCGACGGAGACCTCAAGCGAGAACGCGCCGAAGGCCATCGAGAGCAAGGCGAGCGTGACAGGCTCGAAGGGGTTCACTGGAGTGGTCATTGCGCCGGCTGTGGCAAAGCCGAAGATGGCGATCGAAGACGTGAAAGGGGCGACCAGCTGGACCTCAAGCAGCACGACCACATGCATCCCGGGAGCCACCCTCGACGCCAAGTGGATCGGCTTCTTCGGCCAGTGGAGGTCCGTCTTTTCCCATGCTGAACTTCCCGAAGTTTGAAAGCGTCGCGAGGGCTCCTGGATTCGATCGTGATGGCCCGGCCTACGGCCTCGACCAAATCCTTGGTCTATCGGTCATATCGGCGGCGTCGGGAGTCGCAAAGGCGAAGCCTTTGAGTCCGCCAGCGCCGCCGCAGGTACCAGGTCCCCCAGCCATGGCGTCATCTCCTGCGACGGCACCATCAGCATCACCGACGGCGGCCGACATCTTCGGGACACAGCCGAGACAGGAGGTCTTCAACATAATTCGGCGGCTTGAGCTTCTCTTCGGCGATCCCGTCGAAACCTGCGACAGCAACACCACCGAGTAGCTTGGCACGGGCGCCCTCTGCCTGCTGGGAGCGCGCGGCAAGCGTTCAGGGCGGAGCCGGACCTCAGGAGGCCGAGATCGAGCAGGAGATCGACCTGTCCACGTTCGACCCGGAGGTGGAATCGCACTTCGTCGGCGACGCGGTCGGCAGCGCAGAGGTTCACGACTGCGACGAGAAGACCGAGTACGACCCCGAGGAGATGGAATACATGAAGCCGAAGGGCCACCAGGAGGACCTAGAGAGCCAGGACGCGGACGCGAATGAGGATATCCAGCGCGAGGGCTACGACGAGCACGCGGGCGTGAACTTTGCAGACGGTAATGAAGGAGACTTTCACGGCGTAGTCTGGGCGCTGGACGTGCAGGGCAAGACGCACTACCTGGGCCACGAGAGGACTAGGCTCGAGAACGACGAGATGGGCACCCTGATAGACCCAGGTGCGCACTGCAATTTGATGGGCGAGAACTGGGCCAAGCAGCAAGCAGATAAAGCAGCACGACATGGACGTGCCACACAAGTAGCACCACTACGAGAACCTCTTGAAGTTAATGGAGTCGCAAAGGGCCCAGACTACTGCCATGAGAACTGGAAGCTACCGATAGGGACACAGGAGATCGAGCAGGAGGAGGACGGCGTCGGTAACCTGGACTCGCACACGGCCCTGGTCATCCCAGGCAGCGACGTCCCCGCGCTGCTCGGCAACAGCTCGTTGAAGGGCTTGGACGCGATCATCGAGTGCGGACCTGGAATACTACATCTCTGCGGACCTGGACGGCGCAAGTTGGAGCTTCCCGCGGGCACGAAGAGCTACAACCTGAAGGGCACGAGAAGCGGACATTGGTCTCTACCGTGCTGCAAGGTCAAGGAAGCGGCTGCAGCCTCTTCGAGTAGGACAGGCTACCCGATCGACAAGCTGCAAAAAAAGACCTATCGCGTGGACTTCATCGTGGACAGCACGGAGCAGCGCGACCCGAAGACGCCACGAAAGGAGGTGAAGTTCGAGGAGACGCCCGACTGGGCGTCTGCCCCGGAGCTCAACTGACGGGGCAGGGCTCCTGCCGCGGCGGCAGGAGCAGCTGCTGGACGCCATGAGGCGACGCCGCATCAGCTTCAAGTACTTGGTCATCGACTCGGTCTGGCCACTACGATGCGAGCCGCGCGTGAAGGTGGTTGGCCGGTTACTCAGGTGCTGGCCTACGACCTGGTGATCGGCAAGGAGGCCCGCGACCTGCAGCGGAACCTCACCGAAGGCAAGTTCTAGCTATTTTGGGCAGATCTTCCAGGACGACGAGGAGCTGAACGAGGACAGCGACCACAACAGCGACTACGTAGTCTTGCGGAGTGTGTTCGAGCTCGAGTGGCTTGAGGCGGAGCTGTCATGCTAGTTGCTGAGCGTGGCAGTTCGATGTGGGCGGATCCCGCGGTACTACGACTTCGTGCTGAGGTGCCGCACGAGGTGGAGACGTGCTGAGGTGCCGCACGAGGTGGAGATCAACTGGTGTTCTTTTGATGTACAGTCTCTTCCTGATGCAGCCGGTGAGCGAGGTTGGAGTGACAGAGCTGATCGAGTGCAGTCGTCCTTTCCCCTACGAGCGCAATCATGCATATGTTACAGCAAAGGGCGCAAACACAAGAATGACTGGAAGAGCTCATCAGGCGACGATCTACGACGACAACAACGCGAAGAGCAGCACATGCACTACTTGGTGGCGATGTTCGAGGAGGTGAACGACGCCCTCAGGACTGAGGGTAACCGTTCACCACCAGAGTCGAGCAACAACAACGAGGTAAAGATTACGGGAATCCTGAAGAATCAGAGTTCGTACCCGACGGAGGCCAGGATGAGAGGGAAGATGAAGAGCTTGGTCGACAAGCCGAAGGAGGCGAAGAAGCGGAAGTTCGAGATCGAGAACCACTTCGGCGATTGCGGCGACAGCATCAACGGCCTCAGCATGAGCACGGAATTGTTCACCATCTACGAGGACTACGAGGCCTGCTCGGATGATGACGACGACCTGGTGTCGTTCGCTGAGGAGGAGTTCGACGAGGAGTCTTGTTTCGCTTCCTGTCTTCGAGGAGTTGCAGACGATGATGGAGCTACTTGGTATGAAGGTCCTGGATTTCGCAGTGCTGCAAGTCTTTCTCATATTGTGGCTTTCTTTGCGGCAATACTTGGAGCGGGCAATGCGTGGAGCGTGGAGCCCTGTACACCATACGGACGCTTCGCCAGCATTAACATGTGCAACGCCAGGGACAGTTGGTTGGACAGATATCGGAGATGCCAACCTCTGGCTACCTTGCGTGGCGAAGTGGCGCTCTATCAACTTCAGCATGGTCGTGGTTTCGTGAATGAGAGCCCCGCTGGCTCCAAGCTATATCACGAGCAACCCGGGCGACAAGTTGCTGTACATCCAGGCGTTGTCTATGCGATGGTTGACCTATGCATGGCTGGGCTCGCCAATTCAAAGGGCATGCCGATAAGAAAGCGAACAGAACTTTGGGCATCCGATGAAGCCTTGATCCAACGCGCTGCGGAGTTTCAATGCGACGGAGGACACGAACACGACGCGATAGAACGAAGAGAAGAGACTGAGAGAGCGAGGTTTTGGCCTTGGGCTTTTGCGGTCGCCATCGCCAACGGCATCACGGACTGAATCTCTGCGAAGGATAACTCCAACGTGATGCACTACCTGCAGACCACTAGCCGTCAACGTGCTCCGGAAACGCTTCCCCGGAGCACGTTGGGGACCGCCGGCGCTTTTCCGGGCGCGGCAGCAGCGGCGCCGGTTGGATAACGAGGCCCATATCATGGACCAGACGGCCCACCTGCTGCAGCACCTGATGCACTACCTGCACCTGTACCCAAGGCCCCGGCACGACGGCCGAGATTAACATCGAAGGCGACATCTCCGAGTTCATCATCAGCGCCGGCGGCGCCAGCGGCCGAAGCTGTCGTACCAGCGCCACCGGTGCAATCCGCACTACGACCGACGCCCGAGAATGGCGCGAACTAGAGCACGAGAATGGGCACGCAGGGCCTGTAACGGCGCTCACGTTGCAAATTCACGAGGTCCTGGGGAGTGTCGGATAGCTACGCCTGGCGTTCGGACTTGGAGGTGCAAGCAGTGTGCGAGGGGCAAGCCTGAGACGGAACCAGGACATACACTTATAGCAGAACAGTGCAGATGGGCCACGGAACTTGGACCACCTAGACCCGAAGGAGGACGTCGACCTGTTCGAGCTGCTTCTCGAGATCCAGCTCCCGGAGCTGGAGTTCCACGACCTGACGGAGTGGTCGACGTTGAAGACGTGCCCGATGAAGGAGCTAGGCCACCAGCTCAAGCAGGTGAAGGCGATGAAGACATGGAAGGTGACTGGTCAAGCTGGGATCCAGGTTCGGCGAGACGGGCGCTGTTCAGGAACAACGAGGTGGCCTCGAGAAGAGTACTTCGACGGCTACACTTACGATGGTTCCACGCCAACAAGAAGGCCATGAAGCGCATGCTCACCGCGGCGGGCGTGCCGCCGAAGGTCATCCAAATGGTTGGCGACATCGTGGACACCTGCAGGGTCTGCAGGCTCTGGCTGAAGGGCGGCAACAAGCCGACGACCACGGTCAAGCCCAGCGCGGAGTTCAACGACGAGGTGCAGCTGGACCTGCTGTTCTACAAGAGGCGCGTGGTCGGCCATCTATGCGACGGTTGCATGCGCTTCACAGTGGCGCGCGAGCTGACCGACAGGACGCTGGAGTCTCTCCTGGACTTCATCTGGACCGGCTGGATACAGATGTTCGGCCCCATGGCGGTGCTCACGGTCGACGGCGAAGGAGCCATGGCATCCGAGGAGGCTAGAGTCGCTCTTGGAAGGATGGGTACCACCAGGAAGCTAGAGGCGCTTGGCCAGCACGCGCAAGTAGTTGAACGACACCACGAGATTTTGCGGAAGCAGTTGCACTTGATCGACGCCCAGTGCCGCGAGAGCGAGATCAAGGTATCGTTCGCAAGGACGTTGGCGGAGGCAGTCTACGTGAAGAACGCATTCTTGACCATCGGCCAGGGCACGCCATATAAGGCTCTATACGGACGAGTTCCCCTTATGCTTCGAGATTTCGACCGAAGTGGATCTCAATAACACGATGATGAAGACGGTATGGCCATGTTTCGGCACGCTCAACGACTTCGAGAAATCTCGACTACTTCGATCATCGAGGCGACAGCGCAAGCTAGGATGGAAAGAGCATCGAAGTCAAGGGCGGCACCATTCATGGACCTGAAGCTCGAGATCGGCGACCTCGTGGACTTCTACAAGCCAGGGAAGGCACCTAAGGATGTACCGAACTGGAAGGGACCAGCTACCGCAGTATCAGCGGCGGCACCCGAAACAGGCACGTTGACGGTGAACTGGCAGGGCAGGGACTTAGCAATAAAGGCCGCGGACGTGAGGAGAGCGATCCTGTTCGTCTACCCGGTGGTCTTCGTATCCAATGAGAGCGACCCTGCGCAGACGCTGATCGACCTCGTGCACGGCATCGCCGAGGGCTTCGAGCACTTGGGCTGGGCCAGTACCTCTGGGGGGTGGACGCTCACCAAGATCTCGCAGAAGTGCCCGCGCGTGGTGGCTGCGATGTTCCAGGTGGCATCTTGTGGTCTACATCTCAATGGAGTGGTAGCAGCTCGAGTTGGTAAGAAGGTGCCGACTCTGCCAGGTCTGCACGACTTCGATTTTTACGCGATGCGTTGGTGGTTGCCGAGACGCCAAGGCAAAGGAGACACTGGAGTGGAAGCTATGTGTTACGGCGGAGGAGTAGCATCATAACATCTGAGCCTCAGGCAGATTTTCGGCGAGAAGGGCTGCAGGAGCGCATCCTACTTCATGCAGTTCCTGACGGTGGAGCCGGACGTATTAGACGTGCTACAGGGACAAGCACCACAGGTACCACATGTTGGAGGACCCCATCTACCAGGTGTCGATGCTTGGAGGCGAAAACATCGAGCCATTCCCAAGCGTCCACGCTCGGCCGGATCCCAGGGCTCCGAGAACCCTGCCGAGCACGTGTCCAGGAGGCTCGCGGACGAGCTCGGGGAGGCGCCACCGGCGCCACTACCTGAACCTCCACCCGGACTTGGACCACCTGCGGCACTAGCACCCGAGGAGGTAGCCAACGAGGAGGTCAACGCAGAGGAGGAGCGCGACGAGAGTCTGGACGAGCTGTTCTCGATAGAGGCCATGTGGAACATGCCGAAGGACAGCTAGGAGAAGAGCGATGAGGAGGACATCAGGGAGTACGCGAGCTACTTAACAGAGGAGCAGGACACTTCGATGATAGATAGGACGGATGTGATCAAGGACTATGACATTCTGGAGGCCTGGGTCACACAGGAGGCGAATTACGGCAAGATGACGGCAGATATCCAAGAGTCCCTGCAGCCCGAGAAGGTTATGGAGATCGGCTTCGCAGCGGAGGCCTGGAAGATGCTGAATGAGCCACGCAATGCCGGAGAAGCTTCGCACGAGGACGACGTGGTCATTCAGAGCTTCTACGATGACGGCACGGCCAAGGCGGTGATCGAGCGCGACGACAACTTGCTGACGGCGGCGGAGAACATCGAACATCGAGAAGCAGCACGAGCAGCAAGGTTGAAGGAGTTACGGCAGTGGGCTGGCTTCAAGGCCATGTCGAGAATTTCGCGCAAGAACGCCAACAACTTGATCGACGCGAAGTGGGTTGACAAGTGGAAGTGGACCCAAGCATCGGACGGCACGATGGTAAGAATAATACGCTGCAGGCTAACGGTACGCGGATTCAAAGACCGTCACAAAGATGAGGTGAAGACGTTTATGGCGACGAGTACGAGATGGGGTCAGAGAATGGTCAACATACTTGCCGCCCAACATCAGTGGAAGTTGTGCAGTGCCGATATATCTTCGGCGTTTCTCCAAGGTATGACGTTCGAGGAGGTGGCGAAGCTGTTGAAAGAGCCCATTTGGGACATCTGCTTCTAGCTGCCGAAGGGCACGGCGGAGCTTCTCTGCGAGGTTGAGGGCTTCGAGGGTTTCAACACCGTGTTGGAGGTGCTGCGCGTGGAGAAGGGCGGCTTCGGCTTGAACGACGCGCCGAGACTGTTCGGACTTCGTCGAGATCAAGTACTGTTGTCGGTTTGTCTTCGTGCTGCTCACGCGGACCCGCAGTTGTGGTTGAAGCGCGAGGGGAAGGTCCTGGCGCTAGTGGCTTCGACGCATCTTGACGACCTGAAGCACGGGGGCCGTGACAAGGCCAGGGACGAGATGATATCATGGCTGGAGGCAGTCTTCGGAAAGATGGCGATGCACGAGAAGAGTTTCGTCCACTGTGGACTACGCCATCGACAGCTGGACGACATGAGCATAGAGGTTGACCTGATCGAGTACGTCAAGAACCTCAACTGCATCGACGAGAAGGGCTTGCAGGGCTTAGGCGACGAGGGCGACCCTCCAGCGCAGCACGTGAAACAGTACCCCTCGCTGTTGGGAGCTATCGCGTGGTGTATCATGGCGAGGATCGACATCTGCATCTACGTGGCGGCGCTGCAGAGACACGGCAAGGCGCCGAAGGTAGGCCACATCAAGAAGATGAATGTGCTGCTGAAGTGCATGAAGGAGCACCCCTTGGCGCTGACGACTCACAAGCTAAAGCTGCCGGTAAAGTTGGTCACAGTCGGCGACGCAGCTTTCAGGAGAGAGCCAGACGACAAGGGTCTGGCCATGCGCGGTGCGGTGTATCTAATCGTAGAAGACGGTGAAGGACCAGGAGGCCGATGCAACGTGCTGGAGTACTACTCGAGGAAGCAGGCGCACGTGGTGAGATCGACATGGGGCGCCGCGCTATGCCAGCTGTCCGACGATTGCGACTATCTGTTGCTGCCGGCAGGCTTCATGACCGAAATACGAGGTGGAGAACTGGACGCACGACAGCTACGTGACATGGTTGATGGAGCTGCAGGCTGCATGGTGCCAGCGCTGCCATTGGAGGCATGCGTGGACGCACAGAGCGTATTCAGTGGCATCACGGCGGAGCAGGTGCGTATCCCAGCGGAGAGGCACACGTTGTACCACGCCCAGTGGGTCAGAGAGTTGCTGGACAGGCTAATCTTGCGCACGTTGTGGTGGATCGACACCAGGGACTGCTGCGCGGATGGGCTTACCAAAGGAAGTGTTCAACGAGACGCCCTGAGGGACGTTGCACGCGGTGAGTGGGAGACGTAACACCCGGTCAAGGCTTGGAGATCTACTGGAAGCGTGCTCCGAAGTTCGAGATAATCGTGACGCACCTGGATGGGGTCTCAGAGCCGATTTCTCCATGTTAGAATTCATGCAGATGCTGAGTTGGCTACGAAGATGAATCGGCTCGTGAACTGGTTGGACCAGCTTGAGGTCGTGAGCGTCAGCACGCTGCAGAACGACCTCGAGCTGGAGATCAACGATTTGAACACGTTCACCACCAGAGTCGAGAATCGTCCAACGTGCTCCGGAAACGCTTCTCCGGAGCACGTTGGCGGCTGGTGCTGGACAAATGGAGCGAGAGCGAGGGCAGCGACGGCGACCTGCTGCTGCCCTGGCTCAAGGCCTGCAGCAGGAGGTTGCGCGCCAGGGAGCGCGGCCTGCGCCCGAGGGCGCCGGATGTGGAGCGGCTCGGCGTGAGCTGCGAGGGAGGAAAAGGTTCCTCTCGATTGAGGAGGAGGAGGAGGAGGAGGAGGAGGAGGAGGAGGAGGAGGAGGGGGAGGGAGGAGGAGGAGGGAGGAGGAGGAGGAGGAGGAGGGAGGAGGAGGAGGAGGAGGAGGAGGGAGGAGGAGGAGGAGGGAGGAGGGGGGGGGGGGGAGGGGGAGGGGGAAGACGGAAAAGGAACAAGAGAAGGAGGAAGAGGAGGAAGAGGAGTAAGAGGAGGAGGAGGAGGAAGAGGAGGAGGGGGAGGAGGAGGAGGAGGAAGAGGAGGAGGAGGCAGACGAGGCAGAGGAGGGGGAAAACCCAAGCTGACCCAGCTTTCCGTGGAGGTGACCCAGGTTTCCAGATTGAAGTATTTCTTGACCGCATGTTTGGCCCTGCTTATCCGGTGCTCCCTTCTCCTGCTCATCCTGTTCCCCCCTTCCTGTCGGCCGGCGGGGCCACGTGGCCCCCGTTGCCCGTTCGGGCCCCCCGAAGGCAGGAGCCGCTCCGGCGCTCCCTCCTCCTGCTCATATTCTGCTCCTGCCCTCCGCTCGCCCGTCGGGGCCGCGTGGCCACCGTGGTCCGCTCGGCCCCCCCCGAAGGCAGGAGCAGGTCTTGGAGCAGGTCGGCGCCCTGAAGTTCATGCAGATCTCGCAGCTCCGGCGCGACCGCCCGGGCCTGGCGGGCCCCGACTCAGAGGAGGGCGAGCAGCTGTCGTTGATGGTCCTCCCGCTTCTCATCCCTGGCCTCCTTTTCTTCCCCCTCCTCCCCGTTCTCCTCCTCCCTCTCCTCCTCCCCCTGTCCTCCCCCGGTCCTCCCTCCCCCTCCTCCTTCGCACGCAGGAGCCGTTCATGAGATCCCCACGAGCACCCTCAGAGCAAACCCTCGGGAGAACATCCATCAGGACGACCTTTCTGTCACCCCCGATTGGGGGTCCCATCCAGTCGAGGGGCCAGCGACAGGATGCTCTCTCCGAGGGCGGCCTGGGTCCAAGCCCTGACCACTTCTTTCCAAACTCGCAGGGTTCCAGGCTTCAGTGAGAAGGATGCACTGCTTCCCCTGCCTGTACTTACCCTGTGCAAGGCTTCGCAGAACTTTGGTTCCCCAGTTGGTGGGCGTAGGTGGACACGGCTGTCTAAATTGTTTAGAAATAGTGATTCCACCATTCGCACAACGAGCACACACCACCCTCCGCTTCCCCCGCGAGAGTAAAGGGGAAGGACTCTGTGGGTGGAGCGACCCTCTCTTTTCAAAAACGCGATCGCAACGTCGGTTCGACTCTCGAACGACGAGACCACGGGATGAGAAGGAATTGCTTGCAGCACTGGCACATCAGACTTAGGTTTCTTGACTCGCTTGGAAATGGGGACGTGCTCACAGTCAAGATCGGCCACCGGGGGGCCACACAGGCCAACCCACCGATTGAGGGTGTTCACCACCTTGAACTGGACGATACAGCAAAGACACTCTGCTGTACTCGGCGGCCTGCTTAGCAGAAGTATCGTCAAGTGCGTTGCACACCAAACCCGAGGCGAAACAACCCGTGAAAGCACGTCAGATCTAGTAGTGTGCGCCTTGATTTTTCTGAGACGCAGCTGATCGAGGCCTCCTCTGTCCTCGATGGCGTGCCACACAAGCTTCCGGATGTCAGCCCACGCGGCCTTGGCAGAGCAGCAAAATTGGCGCCCTCTCTCCCAGACTCCCAAGAAAACAAAACTGGAGTCGGTCCAGAAGGTGGTTCCAGGAAGGGCCTGCCTAAGGCCCATCAAAAAGGCCCAAAGCTCACACGCATCAGTATCGAAATGATCAGCTGGGAGCCCCCCCGCCACCACCGCACGGTTCGCTCGCCCCATCGGCAAGGACGGATCGTCGCACAAGGAAACGATGGCCCAGCCTAGCGAACGTGCAGTCGACGGAGGCTCATAATCGAAGAGGCTCCCATCCAGAAAGCAATCTCCCCCGAGCCCGTCTGGGGTCCCATAGAGCCACAGTTCCTCAGGAGGAGGAAGACCAGGAGGAGGAGGAGGAGGAGGAGGAGGCGCAGGCGGCGGCACAAGCAGCCGCTCGAGGAGGAGGCGAACGAGAGGATTAGCTGCTGCTGCTACCATGGCCTGCGCACAAGCAGGCGGCTCCTGCTCCAACTCGAGGAGGTCCTGATGACCTGAGCAACCGACAGTGGAGACCCATGCCAAGAAACTCCCTGCTTGCCTCCCGGTGCCCTGGGTTTCCTGAGTTTCGATGGTTTTGCGATGGAAGGCATGGCGTTCCCACACCAAAAATCAATGGACGTCCTGGGGTCTCTGGGCTGGGTTTCTTGTGGAAGGTTTCTTGTGGTCGGGCCCCTACTGTACGTGCCTGTGCAAGAGGGTCCCTGGGGCCGCGAAGCACACTCGACAATGCTGCTCACTCAAGGGTCTGAGCTGGTACTGACGGTCTTGCGGCTATTGGCCGGCCGACACAAGACACTGACTACACACGCACGCTCATGCGCGTTCGGCATCGGCGTACCCGCTTTTATTGGCGGAAGGAACGGGGCTTGCAACAACCCTGGCATCTGGAGGTGGTCGGCTACCCTGGTCCAGAGCCAGCCCTCGACAACGGTTTCAAGGGCTTTCTTGAGCGTGCGGGGGCACAGAGCATCAACCGAGAACTCGCCCACGCTAGGATGCTGCCACTCAAGCCCATTCATCCGAATGCCGAGACGCATAGCCGTGGCCATTGCCGCGGTCAAAGGGTTACACATTGCTTGCCATGGTGAGCCGTGATATTGGAGTTGTTGCCACGCTTCTGCAAGGCCTTGCACCCCCCCTCGGAACCCACCCGTTCCAAAGCGAGAAGGCAATAGCAAGAAGAGGAGAGACACATTGAGGTTATACGCAGGATCTATGCGCGGGACCCCAGCAAACTGCAACATGAGCGTTATAGACCTACCTGGTAATCACTTCGATTGGATTGAGGCTTGCTGGAAACGAGCTTCC
This sequence comes from Prorocentrum cordatum, assembly GCA_963575745.1. Taxonomy (NCBI): domain Eukaryota; class Dinophyceae; order Prorocentrales; family Prorocentraceae; genus Prorocentrum; species Prorocentrum cordatum. The sequence continues at coordinate 128,317 of CAUYUJ010002614.1, read as the reverse complement.
TTGAGCTCGCGTCCTCCGTTACCGCCCATCGCCCCCGACCCATACGAGGTGGAAGCCTGCACGGCAGCACGAACCATGTGATGCACACGAGACTTGCGAAGCTTTCCAGCAAGGGTGAGGATCTTGCCATGGCGCACACGCGCGGCAGCTCTCCTGTCAAGTTTGGTGCGACGCTTGATGACGCCTCATGCAGCTTAATCGGTACCGAGATTGCGCTCTGACTGCATGCTGAGCACTCTTTTACGCTTGAGCGCGGCCGCTAGCTGCGCTCGCAGCTGAGGACAGGAGGCTAGCAGCTAGCGGCTAGCACACGCGACTTTGGCTTATTGATGGGAAGATGGATAGCATCGAGCTTATCATGCAACATTAGAGTGGCTTGACTTTGTGTGCCACGCACCTGCTCAGAGGATCCCACCTTGTGCAACCCCGAGTCGTCCACCACTACCCCAATCTGAACCTCGCGAGCAGTGCGGAGCGGGAAAGCGGCCTGGACTGCATCCAGGGGTGCAAGCAAAACGACCTGCAGCATTAAAGTGGCGAAGTGGCATCTTGGTAGCACCGCTTTCTCGGTGCAGATGGGGGCCGACGTGGCCCCAGCATGGCCCAGGACTCGCGGGGCCTTCTAAAGGCCCACCAACAAACGCAACTGCCTGAGAGGGAATCCCGTGGATTGAGCCGCCTTGAGCAGTTCGCCGTGTCTGACATCGTCAAACGCTTTGTGCAAGTCTAGGAGCACCGTGCCTGCAAAAAGGTCGCGCCCCTGAGCCCACTCGGCGAAGGCAGCTTGCACCCAGACCAGAGGAGCCGAACCTCTCCCCCGAGCCGACCACCAGAACTCGCTAAAGTTCTGCCCCTGCCAATGAGGGGGCGGCGCAGACGGCCCTGCACTCTGGAGGTGATATGCATCAGCGCTATCAGGCGCAGACCACCCGTGCGTTTCTGAATAAAAAACGACTTTCGACCACATTTTGGTCCACACGAAATTGCTTTCGATTGTGTGGATCAACTGGCGAAGGCACTCTAAGAGCGAGGGGAACGCAGCGCAGCTAGGTCCCCGGCGGTTCACGTTCCATGCCGGTGCAGAGATCCATAGTGAAGGCAGGGAGCAGGGAATGCGCCGTGGTAAAGACAGGGAGCAGGGAATGCACCCATAGCGGTTTAGGCTCAAGGGGGGGGTTAGCGATAGGCCCCTTTGGGCATCATGGCCTGGCCATGGCATAAAGCAGGGTCTCTGTCGGATGGGGCTCTTCTCGAAAGACTCGAAGGCACTCGCCTTATAGAAGCGCTTGCGTACGATGATGCGGGGAAGCCCCAGGGATCGCATCTGCTAGAAGTGTTGAGCGCAGACTGCTCGCCCAGAGGCGGGGTGAGCATCAAAGCTAAGTATATCGTAGCTTCTGACGATTATCGCGCACTGGATGCTGCGTGGCGGGTGGCCCGAAAAAGGATCCTACCACGCGTGCCCCGACGACAGCGCGGAGTGCCGGAAGCACCAAGGCCGGAACGAAATCCACATAGAGGTTTGAAGGCCGATCGCAATTGACGACACTAAGAAGGACGAGGTTGCATGGATTGCGAAGAGGTTCAAAACGAAAGTTTTGGCTGCTCTTGCGGATCCACCGCTCCCGCCGCCTCTCGAGCATCCGCCAGAAGAAGCCCTTCACCCAGGCGAGCGTAGGGGCCCGGGGGCTCCTGAAGGCGCCCTGTGGGAAGAGCCTGGGGACAAGCGTCGCGGCGACGAGGACAGGCCTCGGGGTGCCAGCCGCGGGGGCGGCGCGGGCCGCGGAAGTTGGTCGACCTCCGGAGCCGGCTGGGAGCTGGCGAGGGGCTCGCGGACCGGGCGGCCGCGGAAGACCGGAAAGCAGAGGGGGCGTCTCATAGGCGGAGGCAGGCTAGGAAAGAGCGAGACGGTTCTTCCCCGGACGGCAAAGGAGACCGCGAGAGCCGGCCTACGGACCGAGGCCGGCCTCGGCACGAGCGCGGCGGGTCTCAGGGCCGGAAGGCAAATGCGAGGCGCCGCGAGGACTGCCCAGAACGCTCGAGGGAGCGCGAGGCGTCGCCCGACTCACTCAACAGAAAGAGGAGAAAGCTTTTGCGAGAGTCGAGTTGCAGTGACTCGGAAGAGAAGGGTTTTCACGTAGCCTCGGCTTCAGGGGGCCGGTCTTCTGTGACCCAGGAGCCGCTCTTGCGCTTTGCGCGACGGCACCCGGGCCGCCTCTCCAGACGTCTGTTTCGGACGATGGCGAAGGCGGTGGCGCTTGGGGCCGAGTCGAACAGCGACGACGAAGACAACAGAGGAAAACGAACCCCGGCGGCCAGCGCATACTTTCTCCGAGTCCTGTCGACGAAGTACATTTTGTCTAAGGGGAACAAGTCCGAAATGTCGCTGATGCGCAAGATGTTGGACTTGTTGGCGCTCGGGAAGGTCGACCGCGCCAGGGACTTTGCCTGCCAGCACCTCAAGTCTTCGGAGCAAGTCGCCTTGGACGGGAATTGGAACAACGCCCAGTTCCAGGAGTTCGTGGAGACGAGGGCGCTTCTCTCGTCAACACGACAGAGAAGTACACGATGCGCAACTAGGTCCAGCAGCAGCAGAAGCTCAGCTCCCGGTCGGGGGGCGCCCAGGCGAGCAGCTGCAAGGGCGGCAAGCCGGAGCCGCAGCGGGCGTGGTGGACAGACGACGGGCCCGCGCAAAGGTGCCCCCACTCGGGCAAGGGCCACTACTTCTACGCGACGCCGAAGAGCAAAGGAAAAGGCAAGGACAAACCGGGGAAGTGGTGATCTTCCCCAATGCCCATCGCGGCGCGGCCTTGGATGTCGATTCCAGGAAAGCCGCAGCCACCGTGGATGTCGAGCCCACGCCGGCCCCCATTTTGGATAGGGCCCCGGGCGCGCAATGCGCGGCGGATGTTGATTCCGCAGAGAGCGCGGTGGCTCTAGCTACGCGCAAGGACTTCCCGCTGCTGTCCAATCGGATAGTGGCGGGCCCCTGTGCCGCGCACCCCGGTGTAGGGACCCCGCCCGAGGAGGCCCCTGGCGGAGCGCAGGGCCGCTCGGACGTCGATTCCGACGGCGTCCACATTGGCGAAGCCATGCTGCCCCCCCCCCCCCCCCCCCCCCAAGCAGCTCAATCAAGCTGCATTGGGGTCAGGCCCTGCAGCGCGGCCCCACCGGGACAAGGCGCCTTTTCAAGAAAACGCATTTGTGCCAGACCGAATTCGCATCCTATCGTCGATGCATCCTACTCCCCTTTCTTTCGCAAGCTTGCAGCCTATCTATTCGCCTTCGGCGCCCCCGCCGTGCCCCAGCGAAGTCATTGCCTCGTTGCCATGCTGGACTCGGCTCCACTTGCTCGCTTGGCCAGGCCGGCCTGGAGCCAAAAGTGTGCGCCCATATCCAGTTGTAGCGCACCGTAATGCACAGTGGTAACGTAATTCGCAGGCCGATGCAGGAGGTTGGGGGCCCCCCGGGGGCCGCTTTGAAACACTGCCCCCCGTTTCCCTGCAAGAGGCAGCCGGCGCGACAGCGCTCCGTCCGACAGAATGCCTCCGCGATGAAAAGCAGCTGAGAGCGCAACGGTCTGGACGCCGCTCCGCCGTCGGCACAGATTTGAGCCTTTTTCCCGGGGCGAGACAGGCGAAGACAACCGCGTTTCCCCCTTCTCCTTCCATCCCATCGCTTCTCCCTGCCCCCCCCTCCCCCCCCTCCCGGCCCCCCCCCCTCTGTCTTCGCCCCACCCCTTCCCGCCTCCCCCTGGCCCCCCCTCCCTCTTTTCCCCCTCCTCCCTACGCTGTCTTCCCCCGCCGTGCTCAATTGGGCCCAGCGGCGGATCTTCCGACAAGAGCTGAAGGAGCTAAAAGCTACAAGTCTCATATGGGATCTCTTAGAGGACTCCTTACCGTGGCTGGACACCCCGCTTGGGCGCCACGCCTCTCTCGATCCCCATTCGGGCACTCAGCCCAACAATGACCTGCCCCCATCCCCGCGAGGATGGCTAAGAACAAGGCGCGCGAATTATCGCAAGCCAAAGGGTTGGCGGAAGACGCAACCTCGGCGCGCCAGTCGGCCGTCGCACGCGCGGCACTCGCCATAAACTTCCACGGCCAAGCGGCCTGGGAAGGCGCGCCGGAGCTTGCCGATCCTTGGAAGGATGGTAGGCCAAAGCCGGCGAGCCCAGCACTGACGGCAACCCAGGAAGGCGTTGTGAACCATTTGTGGGAAGCCGCCCACATTTCGGTCTCCTACACGAGGCCGACCCCCACAGTAGAGAGTCTGGAGGAAGACCCCCAGACGCGACAAACGAATTATATGGGAGAGCCTGTGGCCACTCGGCGGGCTCTGATCGCAGACAAAGCGTTTCCGGCGTGGCCCCTCCAAGGTGAAGCGGCCGCAGTTCCGGTCGCAAGTCTCTTGGGCGGTGAATTCCTGGATGACGTATTGAACCCATGGGCTTGCTTATTGCCGGAATCGGAGTGGCCATCCGAACCTCCCATTTCTCGCGTCCACGCGTCCGACAGGGAGTGATGCAAGATCGTCACAGAGGGCTTTCAAAGAGGCATTTTTGCCGAAGTCCCTTACCGCCAAGTCTTCCGTGATCGGGCCGGGCGGCCTGTACTCAACGGAGCCGTGGGGATCGACGAGCCCCCAAAGGGCCCCGACGGGGGCGAGGTATTGCTCCGCTTTATTTCCATATTCACGCCAATCAACGCATACATTCGGAAACTGAGGGGCGACGACAACACATTGCCATTTGCATCTTTGTTGTCCACCGCTTTTCTTGAAGATGGAGACGAGTTGTGGACGGATACAGAAGACCAGAAAGGATGTTTAAACATCTTTTATCCGCCGCCAGAGCGGCTTGGCTTTCGCACATTTGCCAAGAAAGTGTCCGCTTCAGCCTTCGATGGCGATCCCAACCAGCTCGGCTGGGTCGGCGTCCGCACCGTGGCAATGGGGTCCAAGGCGGCCGTGTCAATCATGCAGAGAGTCATCCGCGCGCTTGTCTTTGAACGCACTAACGTCCGCTCGGACACAGAACTTCGCCCTGATAGGCCGACGCCGCAAGGCGATGTCAGCGTGGCGTGTCTAGATGGTTTTGATTTCGCGCGCCAGGCGCGAACTCGACTGGGCAACCTGGACGAGCCCGAGTCAGCGGAACATTCGGCATTCGTCCATACGTGCCAGAGTTATGGCATCCCGCTGAATGCTGGCAAAGCTATGGTGTCAGCGCTTCGAGCTGGCATCTTGGGCGGTCTTTTTATGGGGGGCCTCGGGCTGCTTTCCGTGGCGCCAGGCAAAGCGCAGCGCCTCGCCTTCAAGGGGGCAACCCTCGTTGCCCAGCAGTCTTGGACGGCAGGTGCGCTGCGACATTGGGCGGGGCAGGCCTGCTTCGCAGCAGGCTTCCGCCGGCCCCTGTTTGCGGTGTTAGAGCAGATTTTTCCTTGCATTCAAGGCGCTGTGGCTAGACCAACCTGGCCAGATCCCACGGTGGCCCATGAAATCCCGTCTTTCACCATGCTCCTGCCCCTGGCGCACTCGAATCACAGGGCCCCTGTCAAGCGCAGCATCTCATGCGCAGACGCTTCGGAACATGGCGGGGGCGCGGCTGAAGCCGTCAAGTTTCGACGCCAACTGGGGCGCGAGGCGGGCCAGCGGTTCGAGACTCACTTTGCGCAGCTCGCGGAAAGCCAGCAGGGCGAATGCGCCCCGCAGCGGCGCTGCGCCGCGTGCGGTGCGGCGCGCGCTCGCGAGTTGGCAGAATACCCCGAACAATGCGGGGCATCCATGTGTTCCGTGCCATGCGTGCCCACGCACTGCCGGCGCATCTGCCAAGCGTCGCACGCGGGGCGACCGGCATTTTTCGAGCGCCGCCCAGCGCCGGCATGTTTGACGTGGGATGTCGCCCGCGCCAACATCGGCGTCCGTCACCCGTTGGAGCGGCCGCGGGATTTCTCCGAACCGCAGGTCCAACGCCACGTTCACACAGAAGCAGACCATTACGATACGCAGTGGGAGCATTGGGAAATGCCCCTTGATACTTTCGTATGCGTCTGCCCAGGCGACCTGGGAACCCGATGCGCATGCGGCGCCAACGCGCGCACCAAGGAAAGTCCCTATGGGGGCCGGGGAGTGGGGCAGGCAGCGCAGCGACGCGTTGCGCTTGCCAACCGGATGGCATCTCTGGCCTTCCGGTGCCTACTCTCGCGGGTGCGCAACGGTAGCTACGCCGTGGTCGCTAACCCGTGGCACAGTTGGTTGTGGCACTTCCAAGCGGCCCTCGACCTGCAGGAGTGCAGCGCCATCTTCTGCACCCGCGTTGCTGCGTTGAGCGGCGACGCGAGAGGGGTGGCCACCATTTGGCGTCTGCTCCACAACAGCGCGCGCCTGCATGCAGCATTCGCTGGTGCGCGTGTGCGCGGCCCCTGGTCGGCCGACGATTATCGACGCGCGTGCGTCGAGGCTCTCGCCGTGACGTTCGCTGATGTCGGTGCCTCTGGGGTGCCCAGGGCTCCGTCGGACCGCCCTGGCTGGGTCCTGGCACAGCTGGGGCAATCCCGTCGGAATGGCAACGCGGAGAGGCCTACTGTTGCAACGGGCGAGATCATGCGGCTACTCGGCGGCATGCTCCCCGGACAGGAGCACCACCACCTGAGAGCAATGGTGGCGCGGGCAGACGCCCGAGGCTCCCACGTCTGTTTGGCGACAGGCAAAATCGCCCAGCAGGCTCAAAGTGCCCCTCGCCCGGCCTTCGCCAAGCAGTGGGAGACGGCGCAGGAAAACCCTTGGAAGGTCTCCCAGCACATCAATGCATTAGAACTTATATCATATTTAAATTATGTTCGCAAAAAGTTTCGTTCCCGATGTTTCCAATCTCTGCGGTTCGTTAACGTATTCGACAGCCAGGTGGCCCATGCTGTGGTTGCCAGAGGAAGAAGCTCAAGCCGAAGGCAAAATCGCCCGAGGCGGCGGTTGATGGCTTACGAACTCGCAATGGATGCCTATTCTGTGGGGGTCTGGACCATGTCACAATGGCAGTTCGCGGATGCCGCGAGCCGCCTCTGGCGCCATGAGTAGCACACGAAAAATAAGAAAAGGGTTTCTCAAAGAGGCCCAACACAGACACCTCAAAGAAATCGGCATCACCAACAGAACACGGGAACGCTACGACAAGGCTTTATTGTTGTTTTGTTCCCAAGTATTTGCGAACATATGATATAAACATACCACAGTCGATGTTCGAGCTCGACGATGAATTGTCTGAATACACCAACCATATGTGGCTCAACGGCGACTCCCACGGCTACGCGGCGGATGCGGTGTCTGCCGTGGCGCGTTTTTGCCCAGGCGCGCGCGCGGCGATCCCTACAACCCGGCAGTGCCTCAGGAATTGGGATACAGTGTTAGTGCTTAAGCGCGCCTTCCCGGTCTTTAAAGAACTAGCTCGGGCCATGGTTGGCGCTGCGCTTGCGTACGATAGGGCGGACCTGGCGGCCCTCGTCCTCGCGGGCTTTTTGGGTCTTCTGCGGCTGGCAGAGATTGAGTCTGTGACCCCCAGTCAAATTCATACTAACCCGGACGAGAGAACCGCAATTATCGTTCTGCCAGACACGAAAGGGGCGAAGAAAGCCGGCGGCGTCGAGCATGTCATTATCCAGGACACGGCGACCGTCGAAGCGCTCCGTTCGGCCTCGGCCGGGGTGGGTTCGCAGCAGCCGATCTACTCGAAAGTGCCATCCCGGTTCTCTCTTGAATATAAATGGCTCGCTGGTTTATTCGGAGTGCAAGGTGGCACCGTCGCGCCAAGCGGGTTGCGTCGCGGAGGCGCTACCTGGCTGCGGCTTCTAACCGGGTCCTTGGGCCGCGTCGCAATCGCAGGTCGGTGGCGGGAAGCCCGCGCAGCGCGAATCTACATCGAAACCGCCGCGGCCGAGATGGGCAAGTGGCGCCGCGGACCCGAGGCGGCGGAGCCCATGCGATCCGCGGGCGCTCTTGGCCACGAAGAACTCCTCAGAAGAGGGGCGCCGCAGGGGCGGCGAGCGGGGGCCGCGGAAGGCTGACCGCAGAAAAGGGGCAGTTGGCCAGGGGGCTGGTGTGAGCCATGTGATTGGGCAAAAATGTGTAATCACGAGTTAAAAAAGGTTTAATTTGGATTGTGAACTTGCACCTGCAGTGCCTCGCCACAGGAAAGGGTTTACTCCAGATTAAACCTCTCTGCATCTGAAGCGCCCCTCTGGCCACCATTTCGCCTCTTCTCTAATTCCTCTGCGCATGCTCTTTTCACTTCCTGGGCCCCGTGCTCGAAACATTATCGCCCTGGGGCTGGCCATTTTCGGCGGCGCAGTCGCTCTTTTCATGTGCCTTTTGGGTTTTCTGTTGCCAGGGGTTACTTCCTGAAGTCGCGCTGGTTTCTCTGCAATCGACTCGTTTCCCAATCCAGTTCACAGCCTGTCACGTCATGGACGACTTTTCGTCGGGCTGCTCAGGGGGGTGATGTTTGGGTCTCGTAGTTTTACTTTTGCCGCCCTCCTCTCGCCCTGCTGTCTGATTATTGAGTCATCCGGTTATTGAGCCACCTTTCCTCGCTCTTCAGGTTTTTTCTTGCTCCGAAAGTTGTTTTGTTTGGGGCTGCTGGCTCTCAGGTTACGTCGGCTTCTTTTTTCGGATGCGAACGCTCTCTTGCTATGAATCCCTTCTGCCTTAGTTTTGCAATGTTTCTGGCTCTGGAGGCTTGTTTTTCCAGCTCTGCTGGCCTGTCTGATTTAGGAGGTGTGTTTTTTTCATGATGCAGGCTTGCTGGTTCAGGGCGCGTGCTTCTCTTGCCCTGCAGGCTTTCTGGCCCAAGTCGCTCGTCACTCTAGCTCTGATCTAGAGCGATTGCTTCTCACGCGTTGCGGGCTTTCTTGTTTCGTCGGTTCCTTCGCCGGGGTTTGCAATCGCTCTCTTCAATAACATCACAAATGCTGTTTGCGCTCCCCTCCAAGAGGGGTTAACTCCAGAGTTAACACTTTTCACGGGATCTCCGGTCCGAGGGTTAACTCTGGAGTAAACAACTTTTTAACGGTACGTCCGGTCGGAGAGTTAACTCTGGAGTAAACAATTTTACGCGTTTGCCACCTTTACTGATGGTGATGGTGGTGATGATGATGAGTATGATGGTTACTGTGAGGGTTGTATGGCTGATGATGTTGATGATGACGATGGCTATGACGAGGATGCGGATGATGAAGGTGAGGGCGAACAGGAGGATGAAGAGGAGGAGGAGGAGGAATAATTGAAATGCATCGGGATGTGATTGGCGAGTTCGACGTTCCAGGAGGTTCAAGATCTGCGTAACGGGTGCGAAGATAGGGGTTCTTCGCGGTCTGGGTGTTTTTCTGCAGGCAGCGGTGCGCGGGCGCGAAGATAATTTTGGCCGTCTGGGTGTATCGGAGGTTTCCTGGCATCTCCTTGTATCGAAGACGCCTACGGCGAATCACCGCCGCCCCCTGCCTTTTTGGAAGCGCCTATGTGGCCGAACGTTGAGGCCAGACCTGCCAAGCTATCGGACCATGTGTTCCCCGAATCGGTTTGGAAAGCCTTCGGGGAACACGTGGGCATCTTGAAGGTCCTCTTGGCCGCCTGGAGGCCATTTTGACCCTTTCGGGCCTTCTTGGAGGACGTCTTGGAGGGCTCTTGGGCCGTCTTGGAGGCCATCTTGAGCGTCTTGGAAGCCTCTTGGGCCGTCTTCGGGGCCTCTTGGGGCCGTCTTGGGCATCTTGGGCGATCTTTGGGGGCACTTGGGTCGTCTCGGGCCGTCGGAAGGCAGAAACACAGCAAATGCAACAATCCTTCAATAACTTATGGAAATCAATAATGTTGGCCTTTTCGGGCCTTCCTGGAGGCCCTCTTGGAGGCCTCTTGGGCCGTCCTGGGCCATCTTAGGGCCATCTTCGGCCGTCTTGGTGGGCCCCTGGCCCGTCCGACGCCGTCGAAAGCAGTTTGGGGGGCCTCTCTGAGCCGACTTGGGGCCCTCTTGGAATGCTCCAGGGCCGTCTTGTAGGCCATCTTTGGCGTCTTAAAAGGCATCCTGGGCCGTCTCGGGGGCCTCATGGGGCAGTCTTGGGGGCCTCTAGTGCCGTTCTGGGGCCATCTTGGAGTCCTCTTGGGCGATCGTTAGGCGATCTTGGGGGGCTATTGGGCCGTATCGGGCCGTCGGCAGGCCGAAACGAAGCAAATGTCAAAATCCTACAACAACCTGCGGCAAATCAGTGTTTGTGGCCCTTCTGGCCTTCCTGGAGGCCCTCGTGGAAACCTCTTGGGCCGTCTTGGGCCAGCTTCGAACCAACTTCGGCCATTTTGGTAGGCTCATGGCCCGTCTGACGCCGTCGGGAGCCGTTCGGGTAGCCTTTGTGGGCCGACTTGGGGCCCCCTCGGGGTGCTCCAGGGCCGTCGTAGAGGCCATCTTGGGCGTCTTGGAGGCGTTTTGGGTCGTCTTTGTGCCCTCTTCGGGCCGTCTTGGGGGCCTTTTGGGCAGTCCTGAGGCCATCTTGGAGGCCTCTTGGGCGCTGTGGGGGCGATGTTGGGGGCCTCTTGGGCCGTCTCGGGTCGTCGGAAAGCCGAGAAGAAGCGAATGCCAACATCCTTCAAAGACCTAAGGAACATCAATGATTTGGGCCTGTTCGGGCCCTCCTGGAGGACCTCTTGGAGGCCTCTAAGGCCGTCTTGGAGGCCTCTGGGGGGCCCTCTTCGGCCGTCTTGGAGTCTCTTGGGCCGTCTTTGAGGCCGTCTTGGACCATCTTGGGCGAACTTGGAGGCCATCTTGGACCATCTTGGAGGCCATCTTGGGCCAATATAGAAGTGCTGTGCACGTGATTGTTGCCACGGCCGCGGGCACTTCTGCTCAAATGTTGAGGATGGGCAGCACGACTGCTCTCGCGGTCGGCGGGGTTTCCATTCTCCCCACGATACGCCTCCTCGCCTATTTCGTCGCCCAGAGCATCCCTCCGCCGATCTGCCCTGGCCCGCCCGAGTGACATGCCCGTGGCCTCGCTCGGCTGGACGACCGCCTCGAGCAGGCGGAAAAGGCAGTGCGGAATTTCACTTCAGCAGTGGAGGCACTGACGGGCCCACCGTTCTGCACGCTGGAGGAGCTGCCTGAGCCGATCGTGGCGCCGCCGCTGTCGGACGAATCCCCGCTGAATACGTCTTGGGGCTGGTCGGGAGCGCTGGCGGGCCTGCTAGGAGTCGCCGAGGGCATAGCCACCTGTGCGCTGTGCCGTCGTCGCCATGGCGCTCGCGGAGACGGAGGAGATCCCCCACCGCGGGACATGGCCGGTGCTGCGGCTGGCGAACGGCACCGCCGTGGGGACGCAGGGGCTCTGCAGTAATATGATCCCGGGCGATTGCATCGGGGTCTGGTATGATGACGATCCGGTTTGGCATCATCGTACGCTCTTGTATCCAGTCGGGCCGAAGGTGTGGTACACGCTCTCGCCCGATGGTGACTACACCCCTGAGAATGTGGCCTGCGAAGATCCTGAGGGCTGTTCCCGCGCGTTCAGGATCGCACGACATGGAGATCGCCCCTCGGTGAAGCGTGGAGGTTTCTACCAACCCCGAGAGCCGAACGATGGAAGGAGCCTGACGAGCTTCATCAGGTTGGCGCGCGCGGAGGTGGCGTAGTCGGGTGAGCCTCTGATGGGCCCGAGCCACTACCTCGAACACGGCCGCCTCCTCCCTTTCGGTGGAGCCATCCGTCGTATCGCTCCGCTGCGCGAGGCGGCCCCCGCCGCCGCTGCCGTGGGGGCGCCAGAGGGGCTGGCCCTGGGCGCGCTGCAGCCGCTGCCGCCGCCGGACGAGGCCACCTGCCTTACGCCGCGACTCGAGCTCGACCCGCCGAAGGGACTCGAGTGGGCGCTCGTGGAGGTGCCAGGGCTGGGGCGAGTGATGCAGCTCACGAGACATGACGTGCGCCTCGATGAGTGGAACGCCGTGGTGCGGCTTGAGGGCGGCTGGCAGCGCGTGCTGGCGGTGGTGCCCGACGAGAAGGCCGAGCTCGTGAGGAGCGCGCGAGAGGCCCACCGCGGGCGTAAGTTCGAGGAGTGGACGGAGGATCGAGAGGGTGACGAGGTGGCAGACTCCGCTGGGCTAGATGAGATCGGCGAGCGCGCGGGCGCCTTGGCGGAGCACCGCGAGCGCGCAGGCGCGCGGGAGGGGGCCGAGGAGGTCAGGACCCTCTGGATCGTGATGGGCGAAGCTGGGGGGCGCCATAAGCCCTGGCGCTCGGTCGCGCGCGAGCTGAGCTCCCACCTCTTCCCAGACTGGCCTTTTTCGGGGACCAGCGCTCGCAGGCGCTGCGCGTGGCTAAGAGGTTCGAGAGGGCTGGCGGGGGCCCGCTCGCATGGCTGGCGCCGTGGCTGCAGGAGAAGGGCATCGGTCAGAATGAGCGCGCGGCGATCGAGATGACCACCCTCCTGGCGGCGGTTCCGCGCGCGGGATCGCATGATCAGTTGAACATCGCGCCTTTGGCTTCGATGGAGGTGATACGCAGACGAGTCGCCCAGATCATAGAGGCCTACCGCGACGACCCCTCGAGGCCCAAGTGGCAGGGCCTGGAGCCATGCACGGGCATCGCCGGGCCGTTGGAGGTCGCCGATCCAGGTCTAAGGAGCGCGGTTGCCTGCAAAAACAAGGAGAAGGCCGATATTGAGAATATGAGGAGCAGGCTCAGCGGGCAGCCCGCCTGTAGCCAGCTCGCGGCGGACGCGGCGGAGGGGCTGCCTGGCGGCCCATCGGGCCCGAAGGGCCCAAAGGGTCCGAAGGGCCCCAAGGCTGGCGGCGGCAGGGGCGGCGCAGACGGCGGCATGGCAGCAGCCGGTCATCAGCCCCCGCCGCCAGCGAAGCCACGACGTCGACACCCCCCGTCGGAGTGGGAGGCCTTCGGGGGGGTTTCAGCCCCGAGGGGAAGCTGGGAGTTGCCCTCCTTTCCCCTTTTTCCTCTTTGCGAGCTTGGCTGTGGCTTCTTCTTTCGACATCGCTGGGGCGATAACTCTCCTAGAGCGCGCTGCCAACGGCAGATTGTAAGAGAGGCTATCGGTGTCACTCGAGCTCTTGATTGGTTGCATTTCTGTGGCGAGGCGGCCAGCCCGCCCTCTCCGCAGCTGATCGCCTGGGGTGCATGCGCGCATTGTCAGAGCGGCTCAGGCCACTCTGGGCATGGACGCGACCCCCCTGCCGCGAGAGGCTTTCCAGTCTCTCCTCAATGGCCGCTCAGTCTACGGAGCTGACGCGGGCGGAAGAAGCATCGGACACCTCCAGCATGCGCGGCAGATCTTTACCCGAGTCAGTCGTTGACGTGCCTCGCCTGCTCGAGATTTTGCCCAGTAGCGCGCGCCGCTATCTGGAGAGTGGATTGAAGCGCATGCTGCCGCCTGACTCCGAGCGCGAGGCTCGGACAGCGGATTCGGGGACCACTCCCCGCTGGGACCCCGCCCTTCTTCGAGGCCGCACAAAGTACCTGCGACTGATGCGGGATTTGCGGCGCCGTGGCCTTCTTGCGTTCCTGGGCCCAGATGAGGTCAAGGAGGTTGTGGGGATATATTTCGTCAAAAAGAAAGACAGGACAGTTGAGGCTCATCGTAGATGCTAGAAGATCAAACCTTCATTTTTGCTCGCAGCCCGGAGTGAATTTAGCGACTGCCGAGGGCCTCTCGAAGTTGGAAGTTGATAAGGAGACGTACGAACAGCTTAGGAAAGAAGATGGTTTCCGATTCTGCCCGGGCACCTCGGACGCGAAGGATGCCTTCCGCAGATTCAAGATTGATCGCGAGCTCTCCGCCTTCTTTTGCAGCTTGTGCGCGCCACAGAGTTGGGGCTCACGGGCAATGACATCAATGGTGTGATCGTGGGAGCCGAGTCCTAGGTGTTTCCTGCGTTTGAGAGACTCCCGATGGGCTTCACCTGGTCGCTCTATTTCTGCCAGCGCACGAACGGAAACTATGTCGGAGGTTCCCCAAATTCGCGGATCATGGGGGCCCTGGGCGACAAGACCTCGTGCTGTCTTCTTGGCCCTACAGGAGCCCCTTCTCTTTCAGCCTATTACGTCTACGTGGACAATATTGGAGTCTTGGCATGGGAAGAACAATCTGTGCTACGTGGACTCCAGCAGGCCTCCCAGCTCCTCATCAGTAAGGGCCTCGAAACTCACGGCGACGAGATCCAAGTTTGGGGGGGTGAGACCCTAGGGTGCATCTTGGACGGGGACAGCCTGTGTACACGCGTGACCCCAAAGAGGTATTGGAAGGTTCGGCAAGCACTCCGATGGGGCCTCCGATGTCGTGCTCTTGCCGGGCGTGCTTGGGGGATCCTGCCAGGGCACTGTGTGTATGTGGGGCTCTGCAACAGGGATACCTTGTGCGTGTTCAGCTCGCTGTGCAAATCTATGCAGGCTCGGTACCTCGTGGCGACTCCTCTCTGGGGGCCCCGTCGTCGAGAGGTCGAATCCTTCCTCGATCTCACGCCGCTCCTGCTTGAAGAGTGGAGCCGAGATTGGCATCCCGTTGTCGCAGTTGCAGATGCTTCTGAATACGGATATGCCGTCATCGCGAGCGACTTCGGAAAAGAGCCAGCGCGAACAATTGGCCGAATACAACCGGAGAGGTCGCGCTTCAGAAAAATGTCAGGCAGGTCGGCAAGAGACCATTTCTTCTCGGAGAATAACATCGCGACGGACGAAGAGGGTCACTGGCGCCCTTGTGAGGAAAGAGAATGCGTTGCAGGCTGATCAGCGTTTCTGCATGGGGGCTGCGGCTGCACCGCCGCCGCCGCCATGGGGGGGGGGGGCGAACGAGGGGCGGGGCGGGGGGCCAGGGGGGCGCCGGGCAAGGGAAACAAAGAAGAAAAACAGGAGGGCGCAGAGAAGAACACGAACTTGACGATACAGGGGGGTACGATAAGGACAGGGCGAGGAAAAGGATCGTAAAACGGCACAGATTGCGTAAGGTACGTGCCGGCTGGAAGCCCTGTGGTGCCTTTGCGGAGGGCCACTTGGCTCTCCAGGATGTCCGAGATGCCTGGAGGCACATTCTGGTAGCCTCAAGATGGGCTAGAAAAAGGTTCCAAGGCGCATTCTGGAGGCCTGTGTTTTATGTGTCATTGTTACGTGGTGTGTGTGTGTGTGTTGATGTTGTTGCTGTTGTTGTCGTTGTTGATGTTGTTGCATATGTACACATACATACAACCATACACATACACACAAACATACATACATACATACCTACATACATACATACAGACACACAGACATACAAACATACATACACACACGCATACATGTGACGGCGCGCCGGGGCCCGGGCCCCCGGGGCCGCGACCTCCACCGCAAATGCGTGCGCGTAGGCCTTCGGGGGGTCACGGAGTCCCACAAGGCGCCACCAGAAAACGCCGAGATAATCCGAAACGCTCCAAGAGGGACCCGCGACGCCCACAGGCTGCTCCAAGACGCACAGCCCGCTTCGAGACGCGCAAGATGGCTCCCAAGACACCCCGAGAGGCTTCCCAAACGCCCCGAGAATCCCCCGAGGCCCCCAAGACTGCCCCACAGGCCCTCGAGAGGGTTCCAAGACGACCCAAGAGGGTCCCAGGACGGCCCGAGAGGCCTCCAAGACCGCCAAAGAGAGCCCCAGGACGAGCCCCACAGGGGTCCCAGAGGTGGAGAACCATATTCAAATTCCGAGCTTTCGGCCCCAGGGGCTCCCAGGAGGCCTTAAGTGGCCCCCAAGGGGCCCCAGGGGTGCCCAAAATCGCTTCGGAGGGCGGTCCGATGAGCGTCGCGGCGGCCCCGGCCAGCCGCCCACCACCCTGAAGACGGCTTCGACGGATCACGGGGCGTTTCCAACGGCCCCAGAGACTTCGAAAACGTTTCATAACCTGTGCAATTTGCCTTCCACGAGGGCCCCGAGAGGCAAACATAGCCGCATTCCTTTTGTAAAACGCGCGTAATTACCCTATCCATGCTTTTCGTATACACACCATCCTTGACGACCTCAGGGGCCCCTGAGATCGCCCCCACACGGCCCAAGAGGCCCCCCAGAGGGCGCCAGGACGGCCCAAGAGGGTCCCAGGCCCGTCCCAGAGGCACCCAAGACGGCCCCAACGGTCTCCCAGAGGGCTCCTACAGGAGCCCAAGATGGGGCAATCGAATTGGAATTGCCAGCCCCACGCCCCAAGAGGGCCCCCGAGACCCCAAGGAGGCCCCTAAGCAGCCAACGCGATGCCTCCAAGACGCTTCATAGCCCGTGCAATTTTACCCACCAGGCGGCCCCGAGAAGCAAGAACGGCCCCGTTCCTTTCGTAAAACGCACGTGTTCATGGCATTCGTGCGTTTCGTCTTCGCACCGTGCTTGGCAGCCTCGGGGGCCCCTGCGATCGCCCCAACACGGCCCAAAAGACCCCCCCCCCCGGTCGCTAAGACGGCCCAAGATGGTCCCAAGACAGTCCTAGAGGCAGCGGGTATGGCGCGAACGGCATCCTAAATGCCAGAGTGTTGGGGCGCGGTTCATGGGGGAGCGCCTGGGGGCCTTCGCCCTGAGGTTTTCCTTCACCATGTTCATGTTATCGCTTGCGCCCCTGCAGCCACATGTATGACCCGCTCAATCAATCTATTCCTAGACGGTCCCAAGGGCGCCCAAGATGCCCCAAGTGCCACCGCCGCCTCCGTTTCGCCGCGGGCATTTCGGTGCGAGTTTGGCACCGCGCCCACCAGGTCCTTATCTCTCTGTTTCGTTTTTTTTTTTTTTTTTTTTTTTTTGTCTCTCTCTCTCTCTCTTCTCTCTCCCTCTCTTTTCTCTTTCTCTCTCTCTCTCTCTCTCTCTCTCTCTCTCTCTCTCTCTCTCTCTCTCTCTCTCTCTCTCTCTCTCTCTCTCTCTCTCTCTCTCTCTCTCTCTCTCTCTCTCTCTCTCTCTCTCTCTCTCTCTCTCTCTCTCTCTCTCTCTCTCTCTCTCTCTCTCTCTCTCTCTCTCTCTCTCTCGCCCCCCACCTTCCCCGCCTCGGCCTCTCAGGGAGTGCCCACGAAAGGGGTTTCATCTGGAGTTAACCTTCCTCGGGGTGGGCCCCTGCGACGCTCGGCGTCCGCCAGAGGGGTTTAATCTGGAGCTAGCCCTCTTCAGGGTGGACCCCTGCGACGCTCGGCGCCCACGAAAAGGGTTTAATCTGGAGTTAACCCCCTCCCAGGGCGAATGCATCGACGCTCGCCCAACGGAGGGTCAACTCCAGAGTAAACCTTTTTTAGCTCCTGATTACCGCCTCTTCCACGTGATTGGCGCGGTCGAGTGGCCGACGCTGCGCTCCCGTTTCCGCGTGCCCCGCGCCGCAGCCAGAGGCTTGCCGCGGGGCGCGCGGCCCCCGCTGGCCGCGACTGCGGCGGCCAAGGACACCCGGGATCGAGAGAGAGGCAAAAGGAAACGCGAAAGAGCGAGGGGAACGCAGCGCAGCTAGGTCCCCGGCGGTTCACGTTCCACGCCGGCGCAGAGATCCATAGTGAAGGCAGGGAGCAGGGAATGCACCGCAGTAAAGACAGGGAGCAGGGAATGCACCCGTAGCGGTTTAGGCTCCCTCTTCCTCCCCCTATCCTCCTGCTCTACTACTACGCGCAACCTCATGTCCATCGCTCCTTGCACGTCTGCTGCACAGCCATCGACGTGCAGTGTGCCGGGGGGCTGGTGTGAGCCATGTGATTGGCGCGGTCGAGTGGCCGACGCTACGTTCCCATTTCCGCGTGTCCCGCGCCGCAGCCAGAGGCTTGGCGCAGGGCGCGCAGCCCCCGTTGGCCGCGACTGCGGCGGCCAGGGACACCCGGGATCGAGAGAGAGGCAAAAGGGAACGTGATATTCTTCATCTGGCAGCTCGAGCAGCTGCCTCGGAGAGATCTGCTCGTAGCCAGCCCCGCTGCTGGCCTGGGGCTCCGGAGACAAGCCTGGAGATCAGCAAGATCAAGTCAGGAGGGCCCGAAAAAACACAGACACAAGCAATCGGTGATTCCCGAGAAAATATGCGAAAATATGGGAAGTGTGGGGGAAGACAGAAACCCACAAAATATGCAACCATATGGCGAATCCTGGGATTTGTGTGTATTTGTTCGTGTGTTTGTGGGCCCATTCGTCGAAGTCAGGCAGCTCGTCCTCGGAGCCTCCCTCCCGGCGGCTTTCCACCCTTGCCGAGTCCAGCCAGGTCCCTGGACAGGGCGCGCAAGGCGATCAGGAACTCGAGTCGGAGATTCATGGTGCCAGAGGCCGCGAGGAGCTTGCTCGCGATGGGCATGCCCTGGAGCAGGAGGGGGAGGAGGAGGAGGAGGACGCTCTCCCCTGCTCGTGCCGCGAGGATGTGCGGGCACTTCAGTCTGAGTCTGTGACCTGGGCGGGCGCAGTATCACGCCGTCGTCGACAACGGAAGACACGATGATAATACGATCGATGTTGGCGGCGATGGTGACGATGACGACGGCAAGGCCAACGAGGGCGCCGATGCTCATCGCGCCGATGGCGAGGATAGTGTCCACGCGCCGCGGGTGTAGGTTTATTCCCCCAATTCCTGTGGTATGGGGTCCTCGTTTTGAAGAAACAGCGCCCCGCGTTCGTCCTCCTCCTCCTCATCCTCCTCGTACTACCATTACTACTAGTGCTACTACTACTACTACTACTACTACTACTACTACTACTACTACTACTACTACTACTACTACTACTACTACTACTAGTACTACTACTACTACTACCACTACTACTACTACTACTACTACTACTGCTGCTGCTACTACTACTACTACTACTACTACTCCTATACTACTACTACTACGTCTTCCTCTGTTTTATAACATCTTCTATTACTCAGGCTACAACCACCACTATTACCACTACGACGATTATGATTAGCACTACTACTTCTACTACTACTACTACTACTACTACTACTACTGCTACTACTGCTACTACTACTATTATTACTACTACTACTACTACTACTACTACTACCACTACTACTACTACTACTACTACTACCACTACTACTGCTACTACTACTACTACTACTAGTATTCTGCAACTACGAGTACGACTACTACTACTACTACTACTACTACTACTACTACTACTACTACTACTACTACTACTACTACTACTACTACTACTACTACTACCACGACGACGACGACGACTACGACTGCTACTGTTATTGTGATTGTTTCGACTACTTCTACTGCTACTACTACTACTACCACTACTACTACTACTACTACTACTACTACTACTACTACTACGACTACTACCACTAATATTATCATTATTACTACCACAACCACCACTACTACTACCACTACTATTACCACTACTACTACTACTACTACTACTACTACTACTACTACTACTACTACTCCTACTCCTACTACTACTACTACTACGACGACGACGACGACTACTACTACTACTACTACCACCACCACGAGTACTACCACTACTACTACTACTACTACTACTACTACTACTACTACTACTATTACTCCTACTACTACTACTACTACTACTACTACTATTTCTACTACTACTAGTACTACTACTACTACTACTACTACTACTTCTGCAATGGCTTCTGCTACTACTACTACTACTACTACTACTACTGCTACTACTACTACTACTACGACTACTACCGATACGATGTTTTACTAGTACTACTATTCCTATTACGATTACCAGTACTACTACCACTACTACTATGACGACGACGACGGCGGCGACGACGACGATTAGGAGAACTAGGTGTATTTCTATTACAACTAATACTACGACGACTACTATTTCTATTACTTCTACTCGTACGACTATTACTAGTACTACGACTACGTTAGGACGACGACGACGACGACGACGACGACGACGACGACTACTACTACTACTACTACTACTACTACTACTACTACTACTACTACTACTACTACTACTACTACTACTACTACTACTACTACTACTACTACTACTACTACTACTACTACTACTACTACTACTACTACTACTACTACTACTACTACTACTACTACTATACGACTACTACTACTACTACTA
Source organism: Prorocentrum cordatum (assembly GCA_963575745.1). NCBI lineage: Eukaryota > Dinophyceae > Prorocentrales > Prorocentraceae > Prorocentrum > Prorocentrum cordatum. The sequence continues at coordinate 108,227 of CAUYUJ010002614.1, read as the reverse complement.
CTACTATTGCTGTACTACTACTACTACTAGTACTACTACTCCTCCTCCTCCTCTTACTACTACTACTACACTACTGCTACTACTACTACTACTACTACACTACTACTACTAGTGCTAGTACTACTACTACTACTACTACTTACTACTACTACTACTACTACTACTACTACTATTACTACTACTACAAACTACTACTACTGTATCATTACCACTACCACTGCTACGACTATATATTACTACGACTACTGCTACTACTACTACTACTAGTGATACGATGTTTTACTGGTACTACTATTCCTATTACGATTACCAGTACTACTACCACTAGTACTATGACGACGACGACCGTGGCGACGACGACTAGGAGTACCATTTGTATTTTTTTTATTACAACTAATACTACGACGATTATTATTTCTACTACTTCGACTCGTACGACTATTACTAGTACTACGACTACGTTAGGACGACGACGGCGACGACGACTACTACGACTACGACTACTACTACTACTACTACTACTACTACTACTACTACTATTACTACTCCTACTACTACTCCTACTACTACTACTACTACTACTACTACTACTACTACTACTACTACTACTACTACTACTACTTACTACTACTAGTACTATTACTACTACTACTACTACTACTACTACTATTACTACTACTAGCTAGCTAGCTAGCTAGCTAGCTAGCTAGCTAGCTAGCTAGCTAGC
>CAUYUJ010002614.1:30000-105000 GCA_963575745.1 Prorocentrum cordatum | reverse complement strand
CTACTACTACTAGTACTTTTACTTTCACTTTCACTTGTATTGTTACTTTTACGTTTACCGTTACTACTACTACTACTACTACTACTACTACTACTACGACTACTACTACTACTACTAGTACTACTAGTACTACTGCTACTACTACTACTACTACCACTACACTACTACTACTACTACTACTACTTACTACCTACTACTACTACTATTACTACTACTACGACTACGACTACGACTACGACTACTACGACTACTACGACTACTACGACTACTACTACTACTACTATTACTACTACTACTACTACTACTACTACTACTACTACTACTACTACTACTACTACTGCTACTGCTACTGCTACTGCTACTGCTACAGCTAGTGCTACTGCTGCTGCTACTGCCCCTCCTCCTTCCCCCATCGCTCCTCCCCCCCCCTGCCTCTGCCCATTCCAGCGCACCCAGTACGGCGCTTCGTGGTCCCATAGGGAGCTCCTACGGAGGCCCCAGCTGCTGAGACCACATGCGTGCCGCGCCACCCAGCGCGGCGCTTCGTGGCCTCATAGGGAGTTCCGGCAAAGGCCGCAGTGACTGTGATTACATACGCCCCGCGCCACCCAGCACGGCGCTACGTGGCCCCCACAGGGAGCCCAACCAGAGGCGTCAGTGGTTGCGATCATGTGCGTCCCGAGCCACCCAGCGCGGCGTTTCGTGACTCCACAAAGAATTCCACCGAAGACGCCAGTTGCTGTGACCACATGCGTCCAGCGCCACCCAGCACGGCGCTTCGTGGCCCCGTAGGGAACCCCATTGACGGCCCCAGTGGCTGTGACCACATACGCCCCGCGCAACCCAGCACGGCGTTCCATGGCCCCACTGGGAACTCCACCGAAGGCCCCAGTGGCCATGACCACATGCGTCCCGCGACACCCAGTACAGCACCTCGTAGCCCCATACTGAGTTCCACTGTGACCACATGCGTCCCGCGCCACCCACTGCGGCGCGTCGTGGCCCCATGCGGAGCTTCGGCGCCATAGAGAGTTCCACCAAAGGCCTTAATCGCTGTGACCACATGCGTCCGGCGCCACCCAGCACGGCGATTCGTGGCCCCATATGGAGCTCGACCGAAGGCCACACTGGGTGTGATCACATGCGTCCGCGCCACACAGTACAACGTGAAGTGGCCCCACTGGGAGTTCCACCGAAGGCCGCAGTGGTTGTGATCACGTGCGTTTCCACCGGCCCATTTCGGCACACCCATCACGCGCTTCGTGGCCCCATAAGGGAGTTCCACCGACGGCCCCAGCTTGTGTGACCACATGCGTCCCGTGCCACCCAGCACGGCGCTTCGTGGCACCATAGGAAGCTCCACCGAGGCCCCAGCTGCTGTGACCACGTGCGCACCGCGCCACACAGTATGACATGTCGTGGCCTCGTAGGGAATTCCACCGACGGCCCCAGTGGCTGTGACCACATGCGTCGTGCGCCACCCAGCACGGCGCTTCGTGGCCCCGTAGGGAGTTCCAGCGAGGGCCCCTGTGGTTGTGACCACATGCGTCCCGTGTCACCCAGCACGGCGCTTCGCAATCCGACAGGGCGTTCCACCGAAGGCACCAGTTGCTGTGACCACATATGCCCCGCGCCACCTAGTGTTACGTTTCGTGGCCCCAATGGGATCTCCACCGAAGGCGCCAGTTGCTGTGACCACATGCGTCCCGCACCATCCAGCACGGCGCTTCGTGGCCCGATAGGGGGCGCCACCGAAGGCCCCAGCGGTTGTGACCACATGCGTCCCGCACCGCCCAGTACGTCTTTTCGTCGCCCCATCAGGGAGCTCCACCGAAGACCGACCACGTGCGCCCCACGCCACCCAGTACCGCGCCACCCAGTACGGCGTTTCGTGGCCCCATAAGGGAGCTCCACCGAAGGCCCCAGTGGCTGTGACCGCATGCGTCTCGCGCGACACAGCACGGCGCTGCTTGGCCTTGTGAGGGAGCTCCACCGACGGCCCCAGTTGCTGTGACCAAGTGCGCACCGCGCCACCCAGCACAGCGCTTCATGGCCCCGTAAAAGGGGGCCCACCGAAGGCCCCAGTGGCTGTGACCACATGCGTCCCGCGCCACCCAGCACGTCGCTTCGTGGCACCATAGGGAGCCCCACCGAAGGCCGACCACGCGCGCCCCCCCGCCACCCAGCACGGCGCGCCGTGCCCCCACAGGGAGTTCCACCGAAGGCCCCCGTGGCTATGACCACATGCGTCCCGCCACCCAATGGGGCTTTTTGTCGCCCCGTGGCGAGCTCCACCGATGGCTCCAGTGGCCGCGGCCGCATGCGCCCCGCGCCACCCGGCGCTACGTGCTGCGGCCCCATATGGAGCTCCACCGAAGGCGCCAGTGGAAGTGACCGCATGCGTCCCGCGCCACCCAGTGCGGCGTTTTGTGGCTTAATGAATTCATCCGATAACCCCAGCGGCTGCGACCGCGTGCTTCCCGCGCCAGTCAGCGCGGCGTTTCGCGGCACCATGGGGAGTTCCACCGCAGGCCCCAGCGGCCGTGACCACTTGCGCCCGCGCTTCTCAGCGCGGTGCTTCGTGGCCCCATAGGGAAACCCGCCGCGATGGCGCCAGCGGCTGTGACCCCATGCCCCCCGCGCCACCCAGCACGGCGCTTCACGGCCCTATAAGGAGCACCCACCGAGGGCATCAGTGGCTGTGACGCTGCCATGCAGCGGTCTATGATCGGCCCTCTTGGCGCGCGAAAGAGCGATCTCCAGGGGATTCGCCAATGCAAGTTCACGACTGTCTCCCAACTAATGCCGGCTCAAATCCGGCAACCGACGACCCCGCGGTGAAAGGTGGAGAGTGGGGGTTTTTGGAGCGAAGACCATCGTTGAGAACATGCAGAAAGGTTTGAACGGCGTAGTGAACGGTGAGTTGCCGAGGTGTCTCAGACCTCGGGGATGGGCGACGTCGGTCGCTAGCCAGGACCTGGGCGCCGATTTTTCCAAATTCGACGATCCATATCTATCATCCGACATGTTTGTAGCCACCTCCCAGCTGCGTCTCTTTGATAATCAGGGCGTCGGGGTGCTGCGCGACGGTGCCGCGGCGACTACCTTTCGCCCCAAATGGGCCGACATCCACCGGGCCATGCGGCTCGCAGCGTCGGGCATCCAGCATGCAGCGGTTTCGTGGGCGCTGGTCCATGATCGACGATGCGCGGCACTGTTGGTCCAACAGCGGCCTGGCGCAGGCTGCGTTGACTGTGCGAAGCAGACTTGCGAGATCCGCCGCCTGCCCGACGCGGGCGAGGGCGACAAGCTCGTCACGAAAGACAGGAAGGACGCGCTTTGCGCTGCTAACATGTGGGATGACGGATATCTTCAGCGCTGCAATGACTGCCGAAATCGGATCGGGACGCCGATGTGCTTCGCATGTGGGAAGGCGATGCACTGCGGCAACTGCGTTGCCGATATTGAGCAGATCAAGTCGCCGATCGATTGCAAGGACTTTGGCTTCGAAAAGGCGCGCTTGGACGACGCCGCGACCCCGGGCCGAAGAGATGGAAAGTCACAGGCACTGATCGCGTTCAACCAAATGCACATAACAACTTGTCGACGTCACCGAGGCTGCGATGCTCAAACGCCGGGGGGCGGCTCTTCAGGGCAAGACCGCATGCCGCAGCGACGTCGTGGCGGTCATCGCATGGTTGCCCACGTGCCCAGAAGATGCATCGCCTCCGCCGCAGACCCCTTGCAGTATCGGGAAGCCGAGAAAGCTGGCCCGGAGGTGGAGCAGATTCCAGAACGAACACCTCAGGACGCCAGCAACGGGGTCGAATGCGGCGGCCCCCCCCCGAGCGTTTGGTGGCTATATATTGGGACTGGGACTGCGCGAACCCAGATGACCGAGCAAACGCCGCCGAGCCGCTCGCCCGCCTTGCGGCCGTCATGGAGGCGGAAATCGCAGAGCACTGGCCTGTCGCCGAGACTCTGCGACCCCCTCCAACCAAGGCACGGCCCACGCACGCGGATGCGCCAGATGAGTATGTCGGCTGCGCACCCAGGCGTGGATCTTCTGCCAAAGTTGCATGGCGGCCTCATTCCGCGCAACCTGAGGGGCGCCCCAAGGCAGCAAGGACGGCGATGATGCCGCGGGCAAGGGGAAGGACAATTCGAGCGCTGACACAGGAACGAGGAGGACCAACAGCCGGGCGCCTGATGACCAACTAGAGTCTCGCAGGCGCCGCGCTGCCAACCCGACGCAGCGGGGTGCCCCGCAGAGCTCGGGGGCAGCCCCCTCTGGATACGCGCCGACGCTTCGTCCCCCGGCTGCCCAGGACTATCGGAATGCTCCGTGGCGCTCTGAGAACGAGCCGCCCAGGCGCCAGACTTGGCGCGGGCGCGATGCCGCGGGGCCGCAGACCACGGACTCTCCCACCCCGTGGGCGCGGAGCCCGGATGGCTGGAAAAACGACAGGTGGGGCTCGCGCGAACAAGGCGGAGGTCAGCGACGATGTCGCCAGGCCCCCCCTCGAGTTCAATCACTTTGCGGCTCGACTGCGACGGCTTGGGGCGGTTGAGCCGCCGCGAGGCAAGGGCGCGATGCACTTGCGTCGAGCGCGCGGCGAGCCAGTCTGCGGCCGGACTGCCGGGCGCCGCTGTCGCCGACGCTTTTATAGACACGTCGGGGCGTGGCTCAACGCAGGCGCCCGCCCCGCCGCGCGCGCGCGGCCGGCCAGCCCCTGCCGACCATTAGGGCCGACCTAAGCTTAACGGACGCGTCCCCGCGCGTACTCACGGCGCAGAGGACTACGACCCCATGTTCACTAACCCCGAGAACAAACCTGAGCAAGAGGCTTCATGAGATGATGAGGAACGACCGATCAACGTCAACGCCGCGGGCGGGCGTCGACGGAGCAAAAACAACGGCGAATGATCCGCAGCTTGGACGGCGAGGGCGGAGAAGAGCAGAAGGAGGGCGAGAACGACGAGGGGAACGAGCACGACGAGACAGACGGCCCCACAGTCGCCAGAAAGGGGATAAGTCAGGACGGAATTCGCCACTGGCAGCGAGAGCTGATGCGGCGACCGCGAGGTGGGTGAAAGTCACGACGTCGAAAAAACTTCCACCCTGGGCGCGAGCGGGGGTCGCGGGCGCCGAGCGCGGGGCGGGCGCGGGCGCGAGGGTCGTCGGAGAGGGGCAGGGGTCAGCGCGACGTCGGGGCGACGCCGGTCTCCGCGAGAGGGGCGAATGTCATCGCTCGGACTCGCAATCTTCCAAAAACCGACCCTGGGTCGTCACGTTGTCCGCCCGGGCCGGGTGCGAACCAGCCCCGCCCTGCGCCAGAATTCCTCTAGCTCATCGTTGCCGAAGAGCTCTACGAGGCAAAAGGGGCGGCGAGCCCTGCCGGGAGAGGAGGGGCGCGCAATGGGAGTTCTAAGTCGCGGTCAAAACTTCAAAACTTCTCGCGTGCCTTTGGGGCTTCGGCGCCGCCCAGGTGTTTCTTGGATGCCTCTGGGGACTTGCGGGGGCCGCGCGCGCCAAATCCGAAGCCGTCGACAGGTTCTGGAGAACCCCTGATTCGCGCGCCTCGTGGGCCCGCAGCTGGCCGATCACATTGGGGCGAACGTGGAAGAGATGGCGAAATTGGATGTGGAGAGGGAGAGGCAGAGCAGGAAGCGAACGCGCAAGACGAGCAGCAGTCGACTGATGCGTGCTAGCTTGGAGGTGGCCTGGGCGTCGTTTGGGCGTTTCCAGGGATGATTTCCAATTTTGGCAAGATTTGCAGGGGGCCCGAGCGTTCGCGGCGCCGAATGGCCTAATTACAGCTGGCCAGCGCGACTAAAAATGCGTTGGCTCGGGAGATAAACTGGCGGCCGCCCAATGGAGCGGGGGCGCGGACGCGACCGCGATGAGGGGTTGCGGTCACGCTGCCGGGGCTGTCGCGCCGCCATGGCGGCGCGCCCCTGACCTGGATCGTGCATTCGGGGCGTCTTGGGTGCTCGTCGGGGCCTCGCGGCGAGTGTCTGCGGAGCTTTTGGAAGCCTTCAGTGGATCATAGATCGGAGGCCTCTGGAAGCCTCTCTGGGGACGCCGTGCAAGACGTGGGCGCGAGACCTCCCATGCGCTTCCGGGGGCCGATTTGGACGTTTCCTGGGAACCTTTTGGACGCAGTTGGGGAGCCTTTTGGGGCCTCTTGGGCCCTTTTGGGTGTCGTTTTGGCGTTATTTTCAGCTGGCTGGGGGCCCTCTTGGGCCGTCCTGCGGCCCTCTTGGGCCGTCTTCGGGGACTCGGCGGATTTTGTGCTCTCTTGGGGCGGCCTTTTTTGGGACCCTCTGGGGCATGTCTCGGGCCGTCTTGGGGCTCTCTTGGGCCGTCTTGGGGCCCTCTTGGGCCGTCTTGGGGACCTTCTGGGGGCCTCTTTGGCCGTTCTGGGGCAATGCTGTTTTTTGGGGGGGGGTCGTCTTCGACGTTGTTGGGACCGAAGAAGCAAGTTTCCCGGGCGGAATGCTTCGATGCGTGCCTATATTAGGGGCCCTCAGTGGGGCCTCTTGGGCCGTCTTGAGGGCCTTTGTGGCCGTCTAGGAAAATGTGTGGGCTCTCTTGGAGCGCCCGTAAGCAATGTCAAAAGTACCTTAGAGTTTTGGGGAGCGTCTTGGGCCGGTTCGGGGGCGTCTTGGGCTGGTGTGGGGGGGGGGGGGGGGGGGGCATTTTCGGTTGTCCGGGGGCTTTTCTGGCAAGCGCCCCAGGGTGTGGGAGCATCGTCGAAAAAGGGTGCGGGGGGAGGGTGGGTAGGCCATCGTGGGGGCTGTTCCACCCAGGACGTGTATATGTACGTATGTGTACAACTAAAATGTGCATACATGTGTATGTTTATGTATGTATGTCTGTATGTATGTGTACATATGCATATACACATATACCTATACATTTACATATTTATATATATATACACACACATACACATACACATACACATACACATACACATACACATACACATACACACATGTATACATACTGTACACATCGGAGGTGAGAAGGTGAGATCGAAGTGGAAAAGAGAGCCCCCTACCGGGAAATCGGTTTCGGTTTCGTGTTCGTGCGTGCCGTGCGTGCGGGCGAGGCGAAGCTGCGTGGGCGGGCGAGAAGAAAGTCTCCTGTAGCTGAGGCGCGGCCGGACCAAATGATTCCCTTCCGGCAACCCGTGCCGCGCGGTGTCCCGCCGGTGTCCCGCTGTGGCTGAGGCGCGGCCGGACCAAATGATTCCCTTCCGACGTCTGGTGCCGCGCGGTGTCCCGCCGGTGTCCCGTCGGTGCCCCGTCGGTGTCTCGATGATGATAATGATGATGATGATGATGATGATGATGATGATGATGCTGATGATGATGATGATGTCGATGATGTTGATGGTGATGTTGATGATGATGGTGATGGTGGTAATGATGATGGTGTCCCGATGACGATGGTGCTGACGATGCTGATGATGATGATGATGATCAAGATGTAGATGGGGATGGTTGTGATGATGACGGTGTCCCGATAATGATGATGTTGCTGATGATGATGTTGATGATGATGGTGATGGTGACGATGGCGTCCCGATGATGATGATGATGATGATGATGATGATGATGTTGACGATCATGATGATGTTGATGATGATGGGATTATGATGAGATCATGATGCTGATGAAGATGATGATGGTGTCCCGATGATGATGATGATAATGATGATGATGATGAGGCTGATGATGATGATGCTGTTGATGATGATGGTGATGATGATGGTGTCCCGATGATGAGGTTGATGATGATGATGATGACGAGGCTGGTGTCCCGATGATGATGATGATGTTGATGATGAGGATGATGACGAGGTGGTGATGGTGATTTTGATGATGGTGGCCCGATGATGGTGATGATGATGATGCTGATGTTGATGATGACGGTGGTGTCCCGATGATGATGATGGTGATGATGATGATGGTGTCCCGATGATGATGGTGTCCCGATGATATTGATGATGACGATGTTGCTGATGATGATGATGGTGTCCCGATGATGATGATGATGATGTTGATGATGTTGTTCATGATGAAGATGGGATGATGATGATGATGATGATGGTGATGGTGGTGTTCCGATGGTGATGGTGATGATGGTGTCCCGATGATGATGATGGTGTTGATGATGATGTTGGTGAAGATGATGGTGTCCCGATGATGGTGATGGTGTTTATGATGTTGATGTTGGTGATGATGTTGGCGAGGTGATGATGATGATGGTGTCCCGATGATGATTATGATGATGTTGATGATGTTGATGACGTTGATGAGGATGCTGTTGCTGATGATGACGTTGATTGTGAGATCGATTGTGGTATCGATAGTGGGATCGATAGTGGGACCGAATGTGAGATCGATTGTGATATCGATAGTGAGATCGATTGTGAGATCGGTTGACAGATCGATTGTGAGATCGATCGAATGAAATAGATCGAGTGATATCGATTGTGAGATCGATCGAGTGAGATTGATCGGGCGAGACCGATAGTGGGATCGATAGTGAGATCGATAGCGAGACCGATCGAGTGAGACGTTGGTTTCTCCCCCCAAACCTCCTTATCACCCGAAGGGTGGTCGTATAGGTATATATATATATTGGGGGGGAGAGAGAGAGAGAGAGAGAGAGAGAGAGAGAGAGGACAACACAACCTATAAACAGAGACAGAGAGGGACACACACTCAAACACACACACACACACACACACACACGCTCACACACACAGACACACACACACACACACGCTCACACACACACACACACACACACACACACACACACACACACACACACACACACACACACACGCACACGCACACGCCCGCACGCAATCACACACATACACACACTCACACACGCACGCACACACGCACGCACACACACACACACACACACACACCACACACACACACCACACACACGCACGCACGCACACCACACACACACACACACACACACACACACGCACGCACGCACGCACGCACGCACGCACGCACGCTCACACGCACGCACGCACGCACGCACGCACGCACGCACGCACGCACGCACGCACGCACGCACGCACCTCTCCCTCCCTTTCCCCATCCTCCTCCCCCGCTCCCCCCCCTCCCTTTTCACTCCTCCTCCATACCCACTCCTCACGTATCCTCCCTTCTTCCCTCCCCTCGTTCTCCCCCTTCTCTCCTGCCCTACCCTCAGGTCTGCCAGTTCGCTGTCGGTTTCATGTTCACCGTGTTGGCCAAGAGCAGGGAGCGCCAGGCCATGCCAGAGTGGTGCTGGGGATGAGAAGATACACCCACTTACCCTATTATTTTCTCGTTTCCTCCCCTCCCCCTGTCTGTCTCTCCCCTCCCTCGCTCGGTCCTTCCGCCCCCCCTCCATTGTCCCTCCATTGTCCCTCCCCCCCGCCCATACCCTCCCCCTCCCAATCCCCTTCTCCCATCTCCCTCCGCCGACTCCCTCCTCTCCCACCAGCCTTGGCCCTCTCATTCCCCATGCTCCCTACCCCTCCCCTGGCTCTCCGCTTCCCCCTTTTCCTCCCCGTCCACCCCTCCCTTGCCGTCTCCCTCCCCTTCGTCTCCTACTCCTCCTCCATGCTTTTCCTTCTGACTAATCCCCCCTATCGCACCCCACGACGTGTTGATATGGCGAGCCAGGCGTTTCGCTTGACATTTCTTCACCAGTTTTGATTTTGAAACTTTCCTTTGCAACCGGTTCTCACGGATTGAGGGCGGGTGTTTTTTTAATGTCGCTCTCGCTTTAGTGCCGCGCGTATTCGTCCTAAACGTTTGCAGATGATTCAAGGATGGAGAACAAGCGCTTTTTCAAATGTGGCTCTCGCCCCAGCGCCGCGCACATTCGTTTCAAACGTGCGCAGTAGCTTGAAGGAGGGAGGGCGGTTCCTTTTCAACATGTTGTTTTCGCTTTAGCGCCGCGCTCATTCATCTTGCAAGTTTGCAACAGTTTTAAGGATGGGGGCGGCTCCTTTTCCTAATGTGGCTCTCGATTGAGCGCCGCGCATTTCCGTGTTTCTGCACCAGCTTAAATTTTCGTATGGTTGAAGTCCTGGGAGTTGGGTTCGGGCGCAATCTAGGCGATGCACCATTCATGTGATTCGCGGTGTTGAAGTCCAAGGAACGATGTTTTGGCAGTTTACGACTGCCAGGACGCAACAGTCAAGTTGATTCGCGGCGCTGCAGTGCCAGACATTGCGTTTTGGCGCGATTGCGGAGTCTCTAACGGTTGTCTTCCAATGGGGCATTCCCCGTAACAGAAATATGTTTTTGCAGGGACCTATGAAGCGGAATTTTGGAGTGAGGGTTATTGCCGCATCGCTGGTGCGTCTTGAGTTTACACTGGTCCGTCTCCTTTTCTTTCCCCTCTTTCCCCCCTCCCCCTCCTTCCCTTCGCTTTGGAGGGGCTGGCGGTGCCCTGCGTGGCCAGCGGCGACTGGCAAGCGCTTCTAGCCTTGGCTCCTGCGGTCTCTCCCGCTTCTACTCGCTCGCTCGTCCCCCCTCCTTCCCGTCCGTTGCCGCACTTACTCCCTCCCTTATTCCTCTCTTCCTCCGTCCCTCCCTCCCCTCCCTGTTCCCTTTCCGCCTCCCTTGTCCTTCATTCCATTTCCTTACTCCCTTCCTTCCTTTTCCATACTCCCTCCCCTACTTCTCCCCACTTTCCTTCCCGTTCTTCGCCCTACTCTCTCACTTCTGGGTGGCATGAAGGGAGCGAGTCCAGAGGGAAACGGGTCTTAGGCCTGGGTCTTCCGGAGGCGTGTCCCGAGGAAAACGGGTCCTTGACCCTGGGGCCTTTCCCTGATCGCCCTTTCCCCCGCCTTCCCATCCTTTCCTCCCTGGGACTCCCCTTTGGCTGGCTGGAAGGAGGCGGGCCCCGAAGGAGACAGGCCCTGGAGCCCAGGGCCTCTCCTCAGGCCGCCTCTCCCAACAAGGGCCCCCCAAGACACGGCAAATTCGGCGATGCGTAGGAGCGCTCTCTCGGCAGAGTGTCGGTCCGACGCCCCATGTCGTAGCTCAGTTTCGTCCTCCATGTCAGTGCGGTGCTCGGGGCCAGAGTGTCGGTCTTGCCTCTGCTGCAGGGCCCTGGTCCCGTGTGAGGCTTGCAAGCCTTCTCAGAAGGCCGGACTTGCAAGGTACTCGACAGACTAGGCGGGCGCGCGTCGATTGTTGAATGATGTCGACGTGCGCCCGCGTGTGGTCCGCATGGTCTCATCTGACCGAGTGGCACAAACAGAAATTGTTGTTCTCTTGTGGTGTCAGCGAGTGCGCGCGCACAAGTTTCACCCAGCATTTCCAGCCGAAAATCAGCAAATAGTTGTTCATAGCTCTTGAGCGAAATATTTCAGCAAGATGGTCTCGAACGAATGTTGACATGTGCGCGAGCGCGTGTGGCCCGCATGGTGTTCTTCGATGCGGGTCCATCAGCAATGCATGTGTAGGATCACAGCGCTATCCCTAACAGCAGTAACGCACTACCGAAAAGGCTCCTCGACCCTATGTCGAGGGAGGTCGAGGAGGAAAGATGATGACTCAGATGATGTTGGCGCTGCGTGTGCGCACGCTCCGCTCCACGCCTTCCGCCACGCGTCAGCGGGCTCTGCCGCCCGCGGCCCCTCGACCGCGGGCAGAGAGCTTTTCGAAGGCCAACGGGTGGGAGAGGCCTGCAGGGCCTCCTGGGCGGGCCAGCTTGGCCCAGAAAAGCTAGAGCCCCAGAGGGGGAAGCAGGGGAGAGCAAGCAGAGGCAGGGGCAAGGACAGGAGAGGACGGGCCCCCGCATTCCTGGGGCCAGGGAGAGCCTAGCGTTTGACCAAACAACTAAGCTATCCCTGACAGCAGTAACGCACTACCGAAAAGGCTCCTCGACCCTATGTCGAGGGAGGTCGGGGAGGAAAAGATGATGACTCAGATGATGTTGGCGCTGCGTGTGCGCACGCTCCGCTCCACGCCTTCCGCCACACGTCAGCGGGCTCTGCCGCCCTCTCTCGGGCGCGCCTGGCAGCGGTCGCTGCCGGCGCACCCTCCACTGTGGTCTGGGGGCGCGGGCAGCCTGCGGCCGCCGGCACACCCAGGGTTCTTCGTGCGCCGGTGCCTACGCAGCGCCGGCGCGGGGTGCGGCCAGGCGGCGTGCGCTGCGCCTACCGCCGGCTGCACCCAAGCCCGCACCGCCGTCCCCTCATGATGGCACTGCAGTTGCGAATTCAGCGCCAGGCTGGCCGTGGGGAAGCCCACGGGCCTGGCCGCGCGGGGGGCACCAGCGTGGCCCCAGTCGCCCGGGCGCCCGGCCACCGCTGCCCCCGTGCACCGCAGCCCGCACGCGCACCGCTGCCCGCGGGCGCTCGGCCGCTCAGGGGCCCCAGGCGGCCCGGCTGCCCCACGGGCGCCCAGCCGCCGCCGCCAGCGCCTCGCAGCCCGCAGGCACCCAGCTGCCCGCGGGCGCTCGAAGCGCTACGCCTGGCGTCATGCGCCGGCGTGGCTCCGCACGCCAGGCCGTGGCCGGCGGCGGAGCACTCCATCCCTTCACCGATCGCCAGGCCATCGGCCGGCGGCGCCACTGCTCAGCCGTCTTGCGGCTCCTCCCCGTCTCGCTCGCTCGCCAGGCCTCTGGCTGGCGGCGCCACTGCTCAGCCGCGGTGCGGCTTGGCGGCCACCTCGCGCGTGACCTCGTCCCCGCGCTGGAAGCCCTGGTTCTTGTGGAGGTAGCGGGTGCCGCTGTAGTGCACCGGCCCCTGGATCCCCGCGTCGCAGTAGATCTTCTTGGGCTTCTTGGCCGTCCTCCTGTCGTCCTCCGTCGTCTCCTTCGGCGCCCCGCTCGAGCCCTGGGGCCGGCGGTCCCGCCTCGGGCTGCACCAGCAGTGCCAGGCCATCGCCAACGTCGTAGCCAGCACCACCACCAGTGAGATGATGACCTTCACCATGATCTCCAGGGGGATCGTGATGGTGATGTCCTCTCCGTCCGCTGCCAGGCGCGCGCTGACGTGCTTCTTGTCCTCCTCCACCACCGCCAGCTCCTGGCCGGCCGCCGTAGCCTGACCCAGTGTGGCCGCGGCCGCCGCTGCGGCCCCGAGGGCTGACAAGCCCCTGGGGGGGGCACGCCTGGCGCAGCGCCGGCGGCTCCCTCCTGGGGCTTCGCTGCTGGCGTCGTCAGCTCCGAGTGGTCGTTGGCCATGCGCCTGGCTACGTCGCGCTGCGGCTCGTGCGACTCCCCGAGGTAGGCGTGGAAAGAGTCCGACGCCCATCTCCCGTACCTCTGGACCTTGGCGAGGTCGTCCGTGACGTGGTACATCGCCGCGGCACCGCCGATCCTCAGGGAGCGGGAGCCGATCTCCTCACGCTTGAGGCCTGCCGCCAGGCCCGCCAGCGCGAGGAAGTGCTGCACCTCCTCGCGCTTCACGGGCGCGCCCGAGGCCCACCGGAACAGGGGCAGCCGCGCCTCCGCGCCGTGGTCGAAGCGCTGCGGATGCTGGGTCTGCATAGCCGCCAGGGCCTCGACGGGGCACCGCTGAGTGGGTGGCGTACTGGTTGCGCACCGTCCCCACATTGTACTGGTCCGTCTTCGAGCCCTTGATGTGCAGCACGCACTCGTCGGCCTGGGTGAACTGGCCGACGCGCTCCCCCTCGAGCCTCGCCTCGAGGTCCCCTCCGTGGACCACCCTGTCGACTGACCACGATCTCCCCGCCACCACCAGGTACTCCGACGCCCTCAACAAGAAGAAGAAGGCGAGGAGCACCGCGGCAAACAGCGTGGCAGCGTCGGCCTGGGACAACCCCGCATCTGCATGGATGTGCTGCTTGAGCCACAGCAGCATCCGCGGGGTGACCCGCCTCTTCCGCCTGCTGCTGGGCCCCTGCAGCCTTTTCGGGCCGGCCAGGGTCGTCCAGAGCCGCCCCCGGTGAAGCAGCGGGTCGCCGTGCCCGACCAGCAGGTGGGCGTACCTGATGGCGAACAGCTTCTGCTTCACCGCCCCTTCCGTCCGTGACAACGCCGCCGCCATGATGACCACGAAGTCGATCAAGGCGTCCTCGTCGCTGGTCTGCTCGCCGCGGTCCCGGCCCTGGAGTCACGGGCCCAGCCCTTGGGCAGCGCGGTGCGCGGTCCACTGCCGCCAGCCGCCCTCGCACCCGCTGCGGGTGCCCTCGCTCAGCTTCTGCAGCATCACCTCCGTGCGCAGGTCGCGGAGCCACTCGCCATAGTGCTCCCCACCCACCATGGGGTGGGCGGGTGGCACTGGCAGGCTCTCGCGCGTTCGCCCCAGGGCCAGCGGCTGGACCAGCTCCGGCGTCGCCGCGGTCCGCTCCTTGCGGGCTAGCCGCGAGCGGGCGCCCCGGGGTGGGCGAGGGCTGGCCAGGCCCGCGTCCAAACGGACCTCGTCGGCGGCCGGTGGGGTGGTTGGGCCGAGGATCGTGTTTTCGTCGATCTGCCTGAACCTGATCCTCTGGCTCCTGTGGCGCTTCTTGTGGATCTCTGTGGAGAGGGCACCTCCGGCCGCCTCCCTGTCCTGGCGCAGGACCTCTGCTGCTGGGTTGTCCGGGGCGATGGCCCAGGCCCGGAACCAGCGCTGCGTAGCCTCCCAAGCTGCCTGCTCCTCCGGGCCATGGCAGACCCCGACCTTCTCGGTGTCCACGTCCAGGGCCAGCGCGACTGCCCTGATCACCGTCTGAGCCGACTCCGGCGGCAGGGCCCGCACCGCCGCGCGGAGCAGCTCCTCGCTGGTGGCCCTCTCGGCTAGGTGATTGTCCCAGACGGCGTCGTTGCCGCCCTGGAGGCGCCAGATCTCTCGCGGCGTGAGCGCTTTCACCCTCCCCTGCGCGCTGCCGGGGATGTACAGCAGCGTGGCGCCGGGCCCCGCGGGCTCCTTGCCTGGCCACCGTGGGGTGCCGGCAGGGCCGTCCAGGCTGTGCAGCAGGTGCTTGACCCCCTTGATGGTGATGTGCCCAGCGGGCTTTGGCAACAGCGGGTTGCCGGTGGTGCGGATCTTGGGGTCAAGGAGGGTCTCCCCCTGGCCGTCCAGCTAGTCCCCGTCCGGGTTCAGCCCCAAGATAAATGCTTGACTCCGTGAGCCACGCGGCGTGCCGGCGGCAACTTTATGCTCGCCAGGCAGCTCGCAAAAGGGCCACGGCAGGCGACCAGCACCTTCCTGGTCCTCGAGGTGGCGTCCCCATGCTCGGTGCACAGGAGGTCGAGCGAGGTCAGCGTGTAGCCCAGCTGCTTGAGAGAGCGCTCGAGCTTCTGAACTGCGAGCCCCACTGGCGTGTCGGCGATGACCACGCTGGGGCGGCCCTGCCCCGCACGGACAAGGAGGGCCTCGGTCTCGAAGCCCCGCGGGCCCAGGGTCAGCGACGTGAGCACCCAGGCGGCTGCCTGCCCATGGCCAGCCTCGCGCCCTCCGAGCTTCACGAAAGCATTTCGATATCCTTGGAGCAGCCCGCCCAGCTTGATGCCGGTCTGGCCGGTCAGGGGGAGGCACGCCTTCGGTGTGGTTGGCGTGCGCAGGGCCCGATGCCGCAGGGCCGCCTCGGCCAGCGGCCCCGTCTCGCCGGGAATCCGCAGGAGCTTGTCCTGGGCGTCCCTAGCGATGGCGCCCCAGGCAGCGGGGGGCTCCAACCGGTGCCAGCCGGCCCTCGCGAGCTCGCTGTGCACTTTCTTCACCTCCTCTCTCGTCCGCCAGTCCGCCAACCTCATTGTGGTACGTGCGCACGTAGAAGGAGGTAAGCATGAAACCGTGCTCGGCCTAGCCTCTCGACCACGCGCAGCAGATGGCGGGCCAGTGCGTTCTTGGGCCGACGCTTCGTCAGCCACGACTTGACGTTCGCGTTGTCCGTCACGTAGAACACGAGTTCATCCGTCCACAAATGTCCCCGGCATGCGGCCAGCGCCACCAGCGCCAGCAGCTCCACGACCGAGATGATCCAGTCGTCTTCTGAACTCGGTCCGGTCACCGTGTTGCTGAGCTGCTCCAGCAGCGGCCTCGCCTCCGTGGCCAAGTACGAAGGTGGGCCAGCGGCGAGATTCTCGCTCGCACGGCCCCAGTCGACGGCTCCGATCGCATCCAGGGTCGCGTCGCCTCCGGTCCAGCGAGTCCGGCGTGCCAGCCCAGGCAGCGCCATCAGCCCGCGGGGGGTCAGCGCTTGGCTGAAGCCTGCCTGGAAAGACGTGCTCCAAGCCTCCGGCGCGTCGAACATCACCTGGAAGAGCTCCAAGGTGCGGTCCCACTCCTCCCACGCGGCCGCCACGGCTCCCCGGCGCCACACGCCGCCGACCTCCCCTCCGCGCGCGCCCGGCCACGGCCGGAAGCGGCGGCCCAGCCGCCCCCCAGCCGAGGGGCGCCCCGCGCGGCGGCATGGCGCGGCCGCGCTCGGGCGCTCCTGGGTCGCCCCGGGATCTTCCGGGCTCCCGGAGTGGGCCTCCGGGATGCCCTGGCCTCTGGGCCACCTGAGGCCGGCCCCCAGCTTGGCCCAGGAAAGCTTGAGCCCCAGAGGGGGAAGCAGGGGAGAGCAAGCAGAGGCAGGGGCAAGGACAGGAGAGGACGGGCCCCCGCATTCCTGGGGCCAGGGAGAGCCTAGCGTTTGACCAAACAACTAAGAGTGCTCCACATGAGGTGTTCGATTGTGTTTTTACGAATCTAAATTTAGGATGGGCGACCGAACAGAGAAAACACGTAAAGGAATACTCGCGGAGGTCAGCCGTTGAGTCCAGTCTCCGCAGAGAAGATCATGCCACGCGTGGTTCAAACCATGTGGTCCAACCTGCGTGAAACAACCCGTGCGGGGCAATCTAAGCAGTGCAGCACATGTGGTAACATTCGAGGTGCCATCTATGTGTTGCAAGCATGTGGTGGAATCTGCGTGGTGCAAACTATGTGGTGCCAGCAGTGTGATGCAAGATATGTGGTGCGAGCTCTGTGTTGAAAGCTATGCTGTGAAAGCGGTGTGATGCAAATTAGATGATGCAATGTATGTGGTGCAAGCTATGCGTTGCCACGTGTGTCATACAGGTTGTACACGTAGCAGTCTAGGTGGTGCAAACCATGCGGTGAAAGCTATGTCGAGCAGGCTGTGTGATGCAAACCACGTGATTCAAGCTATGTGCTGCAGGCCAGGGAGTGCGAGCTATGCGGTGCACCCAGCGCACGGGACGGTCACGACGCGACCACGGGCGGCCACCAACCGGGAACCGGGCGAAACCTCAGCACGCCCACCAATTGCGCGTGGGGCGGCCACGAGCGGCCACCAGCTGGGCAGCTGGCGAAGCCCCGACACAATCACCCGATGATTCTCTTGCACAGCTGTGTTCTAGAGCTCGGACCTCTTAATTCTCGTTCGTCGTCGTCGTTCGTTGGTTCGTCGTTCGTCCTCCCCCCCCGTCGTTCGTTCGTCGTTCGTCCTCCTGTCCCTTGCAGCTCCCTGGTGCAAGAGCCAGGGCACGCGTGCCACTTATTCCAGAAGGGACGTCAGAACCCATCAGCGCAAGCACCGTCTGGAGAATAAACGTAAACTGTCGGGAGGTCCGCGCGGATTTCTTGGATCGGCGCCGGACCCCCTCCCTGTCGCGCGAACCGCGCCAGGGGCGGCGCGGGGGGGGGGGTCCAGCGCCGATCCAATAAATCCGCGCGGACCTCCGTGAGTCTATGTTTATGCAGCTTGCTGCTGTTCTATTTCGCCGAGCCGAGAAGACCTCGGGACCCCGTTCTCTCCGTGGTGATTGCGTGCCCCTCCTCCTACTCCCATGTCTCCTCCGCATCGCCCACATCCCCCATCCTTCCCCCTTGCCCACTCCCCTTTCCTCGTCCTCCTCCTCCTCCTCCTCCCCGTGCTCCTCCTCATCCTCCTTCTCCATGTTGCAGGTTGCACGCTGCCAAGGGAGTCCGTGCTCTCCACGGGCCCGCAAGCGAGATCATCAGGACGTGGTCTGTTGGGGTGCTACTCCCACGGCCCGCGCGCAGTCCTCCTGCGAGCGGGGGGGCAGGGAGCTGGCCACCGCTGCAGCCCCTGTGGTGGCAGCCCTCGGAGAAGACGATAGCGTACCTTCTTCCCCGTGCGGGCATGAGGCTGGCACGGCTCTTTCAGCTGAAATGCTTTGGACGCGGATACCCTCCGCACTTGATGCAAACGACTACCCCACGGAAAACATGGAGGTGCGGGGTCTTGGTCGGGTGAAACGCTTGGGCATGATTAGGCGTGCAGGGCTGATCGACCCAACCCTCCTTGACCCCTATGACCTGATGCCGAAAGGAAGCCCTGGACCTGGAACCTCCTCAAGGACATGCTGCGCATGGTCCCACTTCTTGAGGGTCTGAAATACAGTTCTTTTCTTGGGAGCAGGGGGAGGGGCGGGGAAAACTTTTAAGATCAACTCTTATATGGCAGTGAGACGGGTCTGAACCAGGAAAAGCTCAAGGTCAGCATCTAAGAAGGGCTTGATCATTCATTCGGGGAGCTGGACTCACACAGTAATCACTAGCTATCTGGTCGGCTGACTGATTGTCCAGATAGGCTACGGCTGAGTATTGTCTTACCAGGAATCGAATTTGGTTGGGTGGAATTCGGTTTTGTAAAAATCCACCGTCCCGTCGAAGCCTTCAAGGGCCTCCCACAACGCCCGCCGGAGATCAACGTTGGAGAAGTGTCGCAATTCGGGCTCCCTAAGAACTCCTGCAGGACGTAGGCCGAGTCGGTCACGACCAGAATTTCCCCTGCTCCAGGGCCTGCATCACTGCATACAGCTTACTTCATTGATGGTCTGAAGGATCCGATGGTCTCGAGGTTGGAATATTTGACCCGTGCGCCCCAGCCAACTCTGCTCAACCGGTCCTTGTGAAAACGACCTCATCCAGCGTCGGTTCCAACCAAAAGTTTGCCTTTCATGGGGCCTCCGTGGATGAGAAATGTCTCCGTGGTTCCGATGATGTCTCTGTTCGGGTGCTGGTCCTCCCGTCCCGTGGTGAACTCAGCTGGCTGCCACCCGCGTTCCCACTTGATGAGGCACGAGGGAAATTCCTGAACTTCTTTCTGAACGGGATGTTGCGAGGCTGAAGCGGTGTCATCCTGACTGCGCTGCAGATCTGGGCAGGTCCAAAACCCATGAAAATGATCCTCTCCGGGCGCTCCACGCCTGCAACATCGGGCTGACCACCTCCGCCTCGACCTCCACCTCCTAATCTTCCGCCTCCGCCTCCACCACCTCCTCCACCACCTCCATCCACCTCCTCCACCGGACTCCCTGGCTCGTCGGAGCCGAGAAAGCCTGTGGTGTCTCTTCCGTAGCTATTTTGGCTCAAGGCACTCTGGCGCAATTGACGACCCAATCCAGCCGCAGCCACAGCCATGGCGGCTTTCGCGGTGGCCGGGGCCGCTCAGCCCTTCGCCGCGGGCAGCGCCCCCGCGGCGCAGCAGGCGCCAGCCCTCCGCGCGGCCTCGCTGCGCGGGTCGCCCACGCCGACTGCCGAGGCGTCGCCCTGGCTGCTCGCCACCGCGGCGGCGGGCGCCGCGGCCGTGGGCGCCGCTGCGGCCGCCGCGCCGCGCCGCCGCGCGCGCGCCGCGCCGCTGGCCGGAGCCTCGCGGGCGCGCGTGACGCCCGTGGCGTCGCAGCTACAGGAGCGCACCTTGCGGGGCGCGCGCGTGGTGGTCTGCGCCGGCGCGAAGCTCCCCGAGGGCCGCAAGCTGCGCGTGGCCGTCATCGGCGGCGGCCCGGGCGGCGCCTCGTGCGCGGTAAAGCTCGCCGAGGGCGGCGTGGAGACGTACCTCATCGAGCGCAAGCTGGACAACTGCAAGCCTTGCGGGGGCGCGATCCCGCTCTGCATGGTGGAGGAGTTCAACCTGCCGCCCCAGCTCGTCGACAGGCGCGTGCGCAAGATGACCATGATCTCGCCCTCGAACAGGGAGGTGCAGATTGGCCAGACGCTCAAAGACGACGAGTACATCGGCATGGTGCGCCGCGAGGTGCTCGACAAGCACCTGCGCGACACCGCGGCCGAGAAGGGCGCCACGGTGATCAACGGCCTCTTCATGGGCATGGACATGCCGCAGCGCGAAGGCGAACCGTACGTGCTGAGCTACAACGACCTCGGCGACCAGACGGGGGCCGCGCGCAAGGGCGTCAAGAAGACGCTGGAGGTCGACGTTGTGATCGGCGCGGACGGCGCTAATAGCCGGGTGGCCAAGGAGATCGAGGCAGGCGATTACGAGTACGCCATCGCCTTCCAGGAGCGCATGACCATCGACGAGAAGAAGATGGACTACTACAAGGAGAGGGCCGAAATGTACGTCGGCGAGGACGTGTCCCCGGACTTCTACGCGTGGGTCTTCCCCAAGTACGACCACGTCGCCGTGGGCACCGGCACCGTCATCGACAAGAAGGGCATCCAGAGGTACCAGCAGGGGATCCGCGACCGCGCTGCTCCCCGCATCGAGGGGGGCGAGATCATTCGCGTGGAGGCCCATCCCATCCCGGAGCACCCCCGCCCGTGGCGGACGAAGGGCCGTTGCACCTTGATCGGCGACGCGGCAGGCTACGTGACCAAGTGTTCAGGCGAGGGCATCTACTTCGCGGGCAAGATAGGGGAACGAACACGGACAGAAACATAAAAAACTCGGAGGTCCGCGCGGATTTCTCGGATCCGTGCTGGACCCCGCTCCCCGCGCGCTCCCCGGCGCGCGGAGCGCGCCAGGGGCGGCGCCGGAGGCGCCGCCAGGGGAGTCCAGCGCGGATCCGAGAAATCCGCGCGGACCTCCGAGTTTTTATGTTTATGTCAGTGTTCGTTCCCCTACAAGAGCGGCTTCATGTGCGCCGAGGAGGTCGTCAGGGCCTCCGAGAACGGCACCCGCATGATTGACGAGAACGATCTGAAAGTTTACATCCGCAAGTTCGATGAGCAGTATGGCCCCACCTACATCGTGTTGGACGCGTTGCAGAAGGTGTTCTACACCTCCGACGCAGCTCGCGAGAGTTTCGTTGAGCTGTGCGAGGAGGAGTACGTGCAGAAGGTCACCTTCGACTCGTACTTGTACAAGACTGTCCAGGGCAACAACCCGGTGGGCGACCTCAAGCTAGGCTGGAAGACGCTCACCAGCCTGTGGAACTACAACAAGAACCCCCCGCCCCCCATGAGGAAGCTCGAGGTGGCGTAGGCCGCCGCGCTCGGGCGGTGGCCCTGCCGCCACCGCGGCGCCCAGGCTCTCGCGTGTGGCGTAGACGTCGGGCGGCGCCGCGCGTGGCACCGCGGCTCTGCGCTCGCGCGGGCCGCGCGTGCGCTGCGAGCTGCGCGCGCGGCGCACCGCGGCCGCGGCCTGGCACTCTGCGGTAGTTAGAACTTTGCTGCGCGGTCTGTGCCGCCAGCACTGACCACTCCTCTGCTGTGCGGTGCGTCACGCTACCATTCGCTAGGCCCGTGTGAGCGCCATAGGTTGATCAGGGCGCGCGCTCTACAAGGAACGCGCCGAGTGGAGTTTTTGAAATAGTGTACACGGGGCGCTCAAATGCCAGGCGTGCCAGCACGACTCGTGTGCTTGCGACTCCTGTATTTACGTGCGACACATCGAGGCCACTTCCATGTGTCATCACAATACGGGTTTCATCGTCATCTGTTGGCCTCCAGCAGCGAGGGTAGGCGCAATTGCAACCGCTTGTGGTTCTCACGGTGCCATGGTTTATTAAATCGTTTCGCCCATTCCGCCTGCCCATTTCTCATCACGGTGGCTGCATGGTGGTATGCTCGTACCCATTGGGAACGGTGGGGCAGGCAGGACGATCCTCCAGGAGATCTTTGGACATGTGGCGCGCATCCTGTCGAAGAGAGCCGATCGACTGCCCCAGAGGGCGCCAAGATGGTTCAAGAGAGCTCCAGCAGAGTTTCGAGGCGTACCTGGATTATGGGTCAGAGTCCTGATGGATACTTCTTGGGGTCTCTTGTCTCTTCGTAGGGCTCTCGGGAGACTGTGGGGAGCAGTTTTGAGGCCTCTGGGGAGTCTCTTGGGGGCTTCTTGGGGGCCTCTTGGAGCTTCTTGGGAGCCTGATGGGGGTCCTGGGAGCCTCTTTTAGGGCCTCTTGGAGGCCTCTTGGCGGGCTCTTGGGTGCCTCTGGGGGCTTCCTGGGCGCCTCTTGGGCCGAGAGCTCGAAAAGTCTGTTCGGGTTCCCCCGCTGGGCCCTTCTTGGGGCCAGCCCGGGGCCGCCTTGGAGGCTTCTTGGGCCGTCTTGCAGCCATCTTGGGCCACGTAGGGCCCTCTTGGAGGTTTTTTGTATTGTTTTGGAACGATCTTGGGGCTTCTTGGGGCGTCCAGGGCGGTCGGCAGCTCGAAAAGGCGGTGCCGCCAACATCGTCCAAAAACCTTTGCAAAATCGATGTTTTGGAACCCTCTGGAGCGTCTTGGGCGCTTCTTGAGCCGTCTTGGGATCAATGTTGGGCATCTTGGAACGCTCTTGGCCTGAGGCCGTGGGGAGAGTCTAAAGTGAGCTGGGGACACAGGTGAGCGGAAGCGAACGTGTGCCCGCGACTTCTTGGCTCAAGCGGCCAGCCGCCCAAATGTGACTGCCTCATTGTGAAGCATACTATTCGCCATCGAGACCAACAGGATCTTCCTACTGCTTAAGATGGCACAACCTCTCCTACTGGGACTTTCGTTGCTACGGTACAACAGAGCTGGAGCTCGGTTTCGCCTAAGGCGAAGCTGCTGGTTGGGTCTCCCAACCCCCTTCAAACTTGGTAGCGGAGCTGGCCTATGGTGGTCATCGCTAGCTCTACTCCTCGCCATCCACGGCAGTATCTGGTGGACTACAGACGTGATGGAATATCAGGGTGCAGTGGGGCTGCGCGAAGGAATGTACATAACTACGCAGTATAGCAATGGCACTTGCAGTGATACCTCCGCTTATGCGGAGGCCTCTTACTTTCGCCTTACATCCTTGCGCTGCTTTACTCCTGAAGTCCACCCACCTACTCCAAGTGGAAACTTCTTCGAAGACATAATGCATGGAAACATGCGATACGATACGGCTCCGCCTCCACCCCCACGCAGACTTACGACTACACACCGGAAGCCCCGACCGACTACATCCGACTACGACCTGCGCGGCCGTTGGATTGGCGTTACTATCTTTGGGCTCGCATGGGTCGCTATCGGGCGGGCGGTAGGACACATGCGTGGCGGAGGCGACACAAGAACGACCAGCCCTCATTGGGACCCAGCCGGTCAGGTACCTTTTCGCGAATTCGTCCGCGAGATACATGCCTGGATCAACGTGACCATAGGCAACATGACGCCTTCCCAACAAGCTGCAGCCATGCAGCGAGGTTCGGGAGGCCTCGCAAGGACCATAGCCATGAGAGTTCTCCCAGCAGTCATCAGTTTTGGCGTTAATATAGTTGGCCGCCGTACCGACGGCGCCACCTACATCATGTTCCTCTTAAGCACGAAGTTCGAGAACTTACAAGAGGAACGCCAACTCAACTCTGGTACAGCTCTCATTGACTTCCGAGTCCACGCGGGAGAACGAATCGACCAGACGTTGGCATGCTTCGAGACAGCACGCTATGAAACTGAAACGGCAGGCTTTAACATCCCCAACTTCTAAATCTTAGCAGTTTTTTATTCAGAGCTCTTGGAGTGGGGACATCGCGTGCACAGCAACTCCTGCAGCTTCTAAACCACCACATGCCGAGAGACCAGCAACAGTTTGACGCTCTACTCGAACGCATGAGGTCATATGCACACAGTCCTGAGAGAACCCCTGGCAATATTGGTGGTATTTTCAGTCACGGTCACCGAATCGAGACCTTTCCCGTTGAGGCAAACGCAGGGCAACCTGCGAATAACGTTTGGAATGATGATCCAGCAAGACTCCTGGGCCGGGCTTCGGGGGCCGCCCGACGCGGTATCCCCTGCGCAAGCCATGGCCTTAATGGGCTCAGCGGGGCAACCTGCCGATTCCGATTTCGACTCCGGTACTGATACCGATGCGTCTTCGGACGACGAGGTCACAGCCCTTGACTACTCCGATATGCCTACATACCTCACGCAAAAACCAACAGGCGCAATGGTTATTCTTAGGATACCAGAAACATCAGCGCAGATGGAGGCGATTCATGGAGAAACGAGTCCGCAAGGTACGGCGCATCGTCCGACGAGCACCCAAGGGAAAAGGCAAAGGTCGAGGTAAGGGTAAAGGTAAACGTCGGCGGTTGCACGGCAGAGGCACATTAGCATTCCTAGCATCCCTTACCGGGCCACAGTGTGAAGATATATTTTTAGGTGCAGGCAAAAATCGCAGGCGCACATCAGGAAAAGGTCAGGGACGTTGAGGAAACCCGAAGGATGCCAACGGAAAGACTATGGAGTGCGACGTAGGCCATAGCACGCAGCACTCTCGCCGCGAATGCCCTGAGGGCGATGGGAGAGGCAGGGGTCCGTCGATGCATCTGGCTCAAACTGACTCTGACATGCAGTGCGTTGATTGGGGGTCTCTTCTAGCTGACCCCGCCGATGGCTCAGCTGCAGTTGTGAATTTCATGGCCCCCAGATATTTGAGCGCCAGCATGTCCCTCGAGAATTGCGCCGACGAGCTGTTCGAGGAGGTATTCGCTGGCCACAATGGTATTGATCTGGCAGACTGGCTGGGCATACCCACCGCGGGACAACTTGCAGATATTGAATTTGTCGAGAACTTCCTCATGCCCGCCGAAGGAGATGCCGAAATGGCGGGGGCACCCTCGGATTCAGAAGCCACTATTCCTGCGACAGAAAAGGAACAACAGTTGATGCTTGATCCTCGGGTCATTGGAAATCCGACAAACATGCAATTGAGTGATGATGATCCTTTGCGGGGAAGCCCGCGAGACGTTAGCGATTTGTCCGGGTGCATTCAACGTGAGGTCGGCCACGGCGATGGATTTCATTCTACACATTTGTCACTTCGGACCGCTCTATGAGCCGCCGGGGGCGATCGGCAAGCCGCCAGCTCTGGGGGGGGAAGTGTCGCGCCGACGATGATGACGAAGAATGGGAAGATAATGATCGTCTGGCACGTCGCGATCGGATACCCAGTCGCTCACCCGACAGCGCGCGCGCGCTCCAGCGGCGCTCGGTCTAGCGGCCTTCAGCGCCCTCATCTTCCTGAGCGGGAGCTCCAAAGGCCCCCCCATGGCGGACCAATAGACCCGACTCCCCCCCGAGGAAGGAGCGTCTGCGGGGACACCCGCCTCAAGAAGATCAACCTCAAGAAGAATGTCCAGAGGACGGAATGCAGCGCCTTGCCGGCTTCTCGGAAGCTGGATTGGCTCGTCAGTGCATGCGCCCAGGGAAGACGCAATATTGGTTGAACAAGGGTTGGACTGAGCACCGGATTCGTCGCTGGCATTCTCCTCGCAATCTCGAACGAAATGAAAAAGGCAAGATCGTCTGCTCAACGAGGACAGGACCGGTCAAAACACAGGAAAAGCTCATCCGGTGCGACCTCAAGAGGGCCATCGTCGGGGAACGAAAACTTTACCGAGGCGTTGTTTGCACGTGCCCCGAATATGCCGACCACAGGCTTGGCTGCCCCATGAGACGCCCATCAAGAAGCCCGAACTTTAAATGGGCACCGTGGGTTTGGTCTCACGGCGATGGTCGGGGCCATTGCACCGATCCTAATTCAACGCCGTAGGAGGAGTAGTTGACGGAAAACGATTACGAACCTGCTACAGCCGAAGAAACATTCCGAGCTATCAGGGTATGGAAACACCTCTCACCTTTTCATTATTTGAATACATTCAATCGTGAGTGGAACGCGGGGAAACCTGCTTCACCCAAATCAGAAGAAGATGATCAACAAGAAGCTGATGAATATGGAGTTGATGCGATGGCCGAAGAGGAAGACCCCGCGGAAGCAGTCCGCGAAGGGTACGACTCGGACAGTTTCACTGGCGCGGACATCACGGGCATCACGTACGATACGGGCACCCCTATCGATCCAAATTACGCCGTCACAGCAGAAATTGATCTTTCTCCAGAAAGATGGATTGCCTACCGCGCTGGAGGTGCAGGCTGGGTAAAGACAAGAATAAGACGGAGGCTTAGCTCTACCAAGCATATCTTGTCCGGGAAGAAAAAGGCCATTATCTGTAATCTGGCACTCGAAGCGCCTGACGGCATAGACCTGAACCCTGGCAGAGGGCCCGTGCGACATGAGCCATGGTTACCTGCAGGAGCAACAGCAGAGGCAGCTCCCAAGCCGAAGACCGATCCGCCTACTGATATTTCTCCATCTTCGGATTCGTCGAGTCCGTCTAAGTCGCTCGGACCTGATCAGCTCAGACCACCCCTTAAGTAGAAAAGAGGAAGAGCCCAGATGATCCCAACCCTGGAGACAGCAAGCAACAACGACCTGCGGGGCAACCCGCTGAACGACGCCGATCCAGAGGACCAGCAGTGGCTGCCGCAGCAGCTGCGTTTCAAGGCACCAGCACTCCTACTCCGAAGGACCCTGTACCACGTCGCGGCCATGCACCGGGTCGGACACGCAGGACTGGCCGGATGCCGACACTGGAGGGATCATCGAGGGATGCTTCTTCAACGCGGCGTGGTACCGATAAGAAATTATTTGGAACCACATCAAAGGCACCAGGGGTAGCTCCCAAAGATAAGACAGCCGAGTACTACAAAGTCAAGGAGAAGAAACGCCAGGACTTTGACATCAGCACCCCGCCAAGGACTCTCGGACGCCTAGGGGAACAGCAGGCGCTGCCTCAGCATCGGCAGGCCCTCGTGCACCCGCAGCATCGGCAGCAGCTTAGAGCTCAGCGGGGCAACCTGCTCAGAGTTCTGCAGGGCAACCTGCTCTTACTTTGAAAGTGCCCGTTGAATGCCAACAGTATTGGGGCCGTCTACGCACTTCCAATCGCACGAAGATCAACCCAGCATACCACCCTCATTTTGATGACGGGTCTGGTCGATACATTGCGGTGAAATGCGATATTCAGGACGCCGCCGCACTTGCCGACGAGGACGCCCATTCGCGCCAGATGGTGCGTAATATTTTCCGTAAACGCCCGGCACTCACGCATCGTTCGGAGAAGGGCGACTTGATTGGGACCCTTAACGCAGACTTGATGGCCCAAGGTTGAGCCATGAGGGGCAGCGCCACTGCTCAGAGTGGCTTACGACTGCTCTTCGCCACAAACCATTTCATAACAACCATCTCTCTGATAGGTTTCTGCGAGCAGCACCGTCTTTCGATGAATTCGATGGATGGGTTGAGCTTTCAGAGCTGCTCAACCATTGGTCACCTGAAGGATATGATCGTCATCGTCACAAACACCTGGAGACTTGGCGCCGGCGTCTGAGGAACCACTACTGGGCATGCCAATCAATAACTATGCTGGACTTGATTGGCATGGTCGACAGCACTAGGATGGAGAAAAACAGGCTACAGGTCAAGAAGTGCCAGTACGCTTCTGAGGCGCACGAGACATATTTCATCCGCCCAAGTTATGGACACAGCAGTCCTGGGATAGACTGTCCTGAATCATTGTATATGAGAATCACAGATTTGACGATTCCAGGTGCACCTTGTTATTTTGTTCATGGTACCCAGTGGGAGCATTTCCCGAATACCCTTCCCATCGGACTGTCATGCCGCGCCGACGACACTATCAAGAAAAAGGGCAGACAGTTTGTTCATACTTGCCCATATTTACCGGGCGCGGGCGACAGCAGAATCCAGTCCGGCCTGCGTGTCGACTCCGAGGTATTGGTTATGGTTAGTTTGAAGAACCTGCTTCGGGAGAATATGCCGGTTTGGCGCTCAGCAAACGATATCATAATGTCGGCGGGCCGGAACGGCAGAATTCCTCCGACTCACATCGTATAGCTTATAGGTATTCTGCTCAGCGACCAGTGCAGGTACAACCGCGTGGGACACGCATGGATCAATCCCTTGTACCTGTGGGACACCAATCAGCAGTATCCGAGCAGTGATCTGTCTATCGAAGACATGTACGAATTTCGAAATGATGCGTCATCGTTGAAAGATTGGTTCACTCCGAAGACCCCCATACAATTTGAAATGCCCCGAACCGACGCCCATTCAGGGGGGTGAGTTTTCGACGGCGTCGTTCATGTTGCAAGACATGTATCGAGCGGGGGCACCTGCAGGGGGATCTGACGGATCATGGATTCAGGCCCAAAGAGCGGACGGCACAGGCATGACTTCGAGTGGAATTACTCCCGCCGACATGCTGTGCGCCAACGATCGGTGGCGTGTTCAGATGCAGCAGCTGCCCGTGCCTGCAGGGCAACCTGCGTCGTTCGCACTTATGAGCAGGGCCGCAACTCCATTTGGGGCTCCACAGAGTGCTGGGAGCATCAATAGCCTGCAGGCAAGGCTCCAAAGCATTCGGATGGACCCGCAGCTCTACCAGGCTTTACAGGCGACATCGCCATTCGTATCGCCGCGTCTACATGCGGGGCAACCTGCTTCTCCTGATCACCACGCTGCACAAATGGCCGAGAGCTTAGTTGGTCAGCAAGAGTGGATGTACCGGCAGATGCGCGAAGCCGCACAGAGTGTGCGTAGGGATGGCATCGACCCCCCTAGCGCTAACTGGACGCCGCCATCTGAGTACGTCCCGGATCCAAATCCACTACCAGACAACCCCCATCGATATGGATAGATGCCAGCCTTTTTCAGTCAGCCGACATACGATCCGACAGCTGCAGAACGCCCTGCGGCACCACCGATGGACTTCCCGCTGTATCCTGATTCCCATGCTCAGGTACCTGGTAATCCTCGTGTGGGAATGCAGCCGGAAAGCCCGTATGTACGAACGACGGCCGACGACTTCTACCAGTCTCAGTTGACGCGCGGCTCTGGTTACACGTCAGGTGTGCCGGGCCAGATTCCTCATTATGGATATTTGGCCACCTTC
Source organism: Prorocentrum cordatum (assembly GCA_963575745.1). NCBI lineage: Eukaryota > Dinophyceae > Prorocentrales > Prorocentraceae > Prorocentrum > Prorocentrum cordatum. Next base: position 76,033 of record CAUYUJ010002614.1, on the reverse strand, counting down.
ATGGACTCCGATGTGCAGCAGCAGGCCACAGGCCTGGTGGTGCCATCATCCATGGGGGAGCTGCGCCCAGAGATTCTGGCCATTCACGAGGCGCAGCAGGCCAACCTTTCGATGCAATCGGCCCGCCAGCGTCGCAACCGCGAGCGTCAGGCAAACAGGATGCTGGGTCGTGCGGGGCAGCCTGCTACTCCAACCACATCAGGGGCACCTGCGTATAACCCGGCAGCACTTTCAGCCATGCCGCCACCGTCGGCCCCACCAATTCAGTATGAGATTGGTGAAACTGTTCTGGAGCGCCAGACGCGTATCAGGCCATCGGCAACACCGCCAGTTATCAGCGACGGTGACTTTAACAAGTGTGCCATATGCCTGGATCACTTCATGCATCGCGACAAGGTCTGGAGGCTTCAGTGTGGTCACATATTCCATGCACAGTGTTGGGATCGAATCGCACATGCTCATATGGACAGACAGCTGGCGGGCAATATGGAAGGTACTGCAACTGAGGCACCCTGCGCCATCTGCAAGGGCGTTGGTCCAATCACAGCTGAGTTTCATTATGCCCTTGTTGGAGATCAGGACGCACTAAATCGCCATGGGGAAATACTCCGATGGGGCTAACGAACTCAGGGGCCTTCGCGAAGAGCTCAACCGCGCCGCGGCAATGATGATGAATATCACGGCAGCCCCTGCAACAACACCAGCGGGGTAACCTGTTTCATCAGCCAACGCGGGGCAGGCGACGGAAGAGATCGCGCCTGCTTTGGATGCGCCCATGCCAGTAGTCGCGGAAGCAGCCAATAATGCAGGGGCACCTGCTGCAACCGCACCTGCCGCGCTGCCGGCCAACGACATGTGGCTGAGGCGTATGGAGAGAGCCACCGACAGGAGCGCTCAGTGGTTTTAGTCTCCACATACTTACATGCCATACGGGCGAGACACCCGTCCGCGCAGCCAGCGCAGGACAGAGAGCCCGGCGAGCGCGCGCAGTGGCATCAGTGCGATATCCGAGCGCGACATGCTACACACTGTGTTAATGGTGAACACAGATGGTCAGATGGGCATGCGGGTGCTGACGAAGATACGTTCATGAACATGCCGGCCACATCTGCATCGCGCCCGCACACGCATGACGAGTATCTCACGAGTACAAGAACCCCACTACGGAAGAGGAGGCCCGCGGATACATGAACCTCTTTACGTCTCTGTCAAGAAACGATTGGGCTTTGGAGCAGAGGCGCCGCAGGGGCATGCATGGTACGACATTGTCTGAAGCGCCAGGACTGTTCGGAGAACGCCATGAATTGGCTCCGGCAGCAAGCAGTGGGACCATGGTGGATGGAATGCTGACCATCCTTTTGGACATCGGCAGCAACATCAACATCATTGGTCTGAGAGCGGCACAGACATTCGAACAGGTACCCCATTCCCACGGACACGCCATCAAGAAGCTGAACCTGGCGAAGAGGCTCTGCGCGTCGGGAGTGGGACATGGTGCCGCGGTATGTGATAAGTCCTTGCGCTGCAAAGTTGCGCGCAAGGGAAGGGGGGGCCCGGCGGGGGCACTTGGTGTGCCGAGACTTGATGAGACCTACTCAGCAAACGTGGATGAGGGTTCAGGGGGAAATATCCTTGCTATTCTGGGTCTGAGCAGCATGCCCAATATGGGTGGAGCAGGGGCACGAGAAGATGATCATCCCTGGTTCTGAGATGCACAAGCTTCTACTTGGAAAAGGTGCCAGAGTACTTGCTTTGATGAAGACGTCTTCTGGACATCTGGCACTCAAGGTTGACGAGTACGGGACCGCAACTGAGGATAAAAGGTCGATGTCGCTTACTATTGCGGCCAATCCTCCATGCGAGGATGACCCGCTACTCGTCAAAGAGGCATCTGACCCAGAGCCAGCCGCGGGGACACCTGCTATGAGCGATGTCCATAATATATGATGTCACAGGATACCAAGGGCATCAGCTTCTCCATCAACGAGGAGACGCTCGCTTTTACGATCCCGTCCTTGGTGAATAACACCGCGAAGACCTGGCATCGCAGGAATGCGTCCTTCGGAACTAACCCTACCTCGGTCGACCAGGACTTCGCCTTGCGCAACTTGCAGGCAGGCCATCTACGAGGGGGGCACCAAGTGAGGGCCAGCCGACGCACAGGCAGGGACACCTGCGGAAGTGGATGATACCGCTGAGAAATTTGATCGAGCAGCGGTTCTGCAGCGCAGCATGGCACGGGCATTTGGACGCCCCCATCGCCAAATTAGTGACGGGGGCAGGCGCGCGCCACGGCCACTCGCGCTTGCTCCGACAGGCCGAACACTCAGGTGCTGTCATCAAGTGCGGGGAAGCCTGCATTATTTTCCCAGGCGCCGGCTGCGCGCGCCAAGGACAGTGGCAAGCCCGGCTGTGCGGCTGCCACGGATAGCAGTGGACCCGGCTGTGTGGCCGCTGCATAAAAGGAGTGCCCATCGCATCTTTATCATTCCCGTGCATTTGTCATTAAGGATGCACGGACAGCTTGCGCTGAACTCCGAACCCGTGGTTATATATGTGACCGTATTACACATGCAGAGGTTATGACCTCTATTGGTACACAATATTTGGGTGCTTTACTCTCGGGAGATTATCAACTGTTATGGGTGGCAACACCTGCTGATTGGCATGTAAGATTGCCTAGGAAGCGGGCAGGGCCACATTATCAACGCATCCAAAACTTAATGACCAAGGGTCGGGCTCTGCGCGTGACTTTTGTGCTTGTGGGACCACCAGGTTACTTATGGAAACAGGGTCCCATGCGAGACGCCACTGAAGATCTCGACTTGCAGGTCATGCGTATGCGATTTTGCCATTTCTGTTTGAAATGCGACCGTTCTAGTAAGTTGCCGAGCGGATCATATCTGCAAGTGGCAACTACCTGCGCGCGCATCCCGACCAACCTGCGGAGGTGCACGTGCCAAACAGCAGGGAAACCTTCACAACTTACTGAGCATGATTTGGACTGGTATGGCCAAGGAGATCAGCAGGCAGAATGGCGCAACAAAGCATTGGCTATCATGACCGCGAGATTGATTGATCAAATGGATTTACACAAGACACAGAGGAACCACACGAGTGCTGTACACCTTAGCATCCACGCACGAGTGAATAAGGGAGATCGAACTTACGTTCAGTCTCCGAAGAATGGCCCTGACTGGGACCATGTCGTCAGACGGGTAACAATGAACCTGGACGACAATCAGATTATACAAGACATCAAGATCCAGGACCAGCCTATCGGGTACAATTACAATGCACCGTTGCCGCGTGGTGTAACCAACATTCGTATGCGCTTTTACTGGGAGCAGCCCGAACCGGCTCTCCTCGGACACGGGAACCCACGTCCACGCCCAAGGCGAGTTGCGATCGTCGATGACGATCGTCTCCCCCCCCCTTCGATTGAGCGCGGCCGCGAGCTCCCCTCTATTCTTGAATTTCCAACGATCAGTTTATCTGATGTTGAACAACCGACTGAACAACAGACAGCACTACCGACTGGTGCCCGAATCAAACAAAAAGAAAAACATAAAGCAGACAAAGAAGTGGGCATCAAGCCACGCAAGATACCCAAGATAGTCGAAGAAGGCAACGGCGACTCTGGAGATGACCTTAAAGGTCTCGGATGTAGTGCGTACCACGCCGATGCACCCCTTGATTCCGACACGGAAAGTGACGATGAAGAGGGAAGTTTCATCGCATTACCTGCTGGGCTACCTGCTGTATCCTACGCAGATGTATTCTCCATAATCCCAACCTTATGTTATGGACGACATAACAAGGTTGACATGCTGGAATTATGCGGAGGAAATGGAGGTAGATCGCAGCTAGCATTCAGCCGAGGTTTGTCTTCAGGGGGAAACCTTGACAAACGCTCTTTTGTGAACCTTGGAAACAGGGATGTCCAGGATACAGCGATGCACTACTTAGACGTTTGTTTCGTCAATGTTGTCAGGCGACAACCCAACTGCAGAACGATTGGACTACCTTCATATTTCAACGCCCGGGTCAATTACGATACCTGGTATGAACACCACAAAGAAGATCTGCCGCATATCAAGTTTGGTGGTAAAGATTGCTATGCGCCAGACCGATCTTCGATGATATTATTTACGAGAACAACCAGTGGGTACTGGGGTGGATCAGATACCACCATGGACTATTGGCCAAATGCAAGGGCACTTGCAAGATGAATACGGACCAATGTACTACTGGCTTACGCGATTCCCATGGGGTACTGATGTTTAAACCGATCGAGATCATGGCCAACCACCGCCTTCTTCTTACCCTTTTTGAGCGAAGACGATGTGGTGGTCATCATCAACATGCGTCGGTATGTAACAGAGAATTGTCCACGGCTGCACATTACACACCAAAGATGCAGTCTCTTTTTGTCGACGCAGTTCAGATCGCACATGATCTCTTCCAAGTAAACCGTGACCCCTTCCATGGTCGCCCTTATTCTTCCACCGTGCTAGTTACCAACGTGAGGGGGCATGATTTGGACGATCCAACCATCCCTCGGCAACTCGACGGCTCGGGAGGGCTAGGATGTCCTGCATGCGCGGATAATGTTAACATGCGCTCTCCCTCGCATGACAGAAATCCCGAGCACTCCAGGTGGTGCGATAAGGAAGACTACCATTGGGAATGTCCGAGCTGATAGAAAGAAGAACTACGGCCAGAACAAGCCTGGACATGTACGGATACCTGGCAAATTCAACTTTGCCAAACCTTGGAAGCTGCCTGACAATCATGAACAAGTACCACCGGCTCCTGCCGAACCAGCAGCAGGACACGCACCGCTGGCTCCTGCTGAACCAGCAGCACCGCCACCCGAGGCGCCAGCCGCACCACCACTTACGCGGTTACGAGCCCCAAGACCCGGCTCTAGAGCCGGACCCACAGCGGGTGCCAGCAGCCACGATATTACAGTAGGCAGACGTGCTGCTGAACCCTCTGCAGGGCAAACATGTCGGGAATGCAAGGCTTGCGACAAGCCTGGGCATACGGTTATGCCATCCACTGCATTGCCTAGCAAATTCAACGAAGAGGTCGGATGTCATCTGATGCTCTATAAACAAGAACACAATATATTTCAGATCATCGATCGTTACAGCCGATATGCGACTGGAATGGAGATACCAGACAAGACGATGACCAGCATCCTGGACGCATATCATCAGTGTTGGATGCAGATTGGACTTGCAAATGTACTCTACTCCGACGGAGAGGGTGCCGTCAACAACGACACTACGAAATCAGTCTTTATGGCAAAGGGTACTGGACTTTGGATACGTGCGCGTGGACAACACGCTACGACGATCGAAGCCAGACATGGCATATTGCGCCATCTACTTCATGTCATGGAAGCTGAACTCGACAGGTTAGACATACCTCTTGTGTTCACACGACTGCTGCATGAGGCCTTGTTTGCCGCCAGCGCGTTCACCTTCTACAGCGAGGTTTCGCCATGCATCGCTCTGTTTGGACGGCAACCAGCAATGCTCCCTGATTTACCTGTCCTGGATCACGAACAGCCGACGGAAACGTCGGATCATTCTTGTGAACAGACGATACGCAAGGTATGCATTGAAGCTATCACACAGGCCACAGCAGTAGCTAAGACCAATCGTGCATTACGCACTAAGACAACTGTTGCCGGTCAGCACTACTACGATGAAGGAGATTTAGTTGAATACCATCGCCCCACAACCACGAAGGACGACTGGGGAGGCTGGCATGGCCCATTCCCAGTTGTAAGGAACGATCCCGAAAGGGGTCAAGTCAGCATTCGAGTGGGAAACCGCGATGTTCAGGTGCAATACGGCGATGCACGACACTCACTATAGATGGAAGCGCTAATAGCCAGAAAAATTGGCTCCGACAAAACTGCACTACGGACATTGTTGACGTTCGTGGCCAGTTTACCTGCGGGGAGACCCGCTCTGATTTTTGGTTATGTACCGACCAAGAAGGGGATGCTTCAGATGACAAGTGCAAGCCGTCTGTCTCCTAAGGTATATCTAGCTTTACAATACCTAATCAGGAAATTCTTCCGCATCGAGAACGTAGTTTCGGTCAGGTTAGCTAAGAGTATCCATAAGCTACATCCGGTTGCTTACGCTGACAGTTGCATATTGGTCCACTATGACAACGATGTGAATCCTGGATTTCCCTATCATGAAGCAGAAGGCACCGCTCTGAACATTCACGACATAACTGGATCAGCACATTCTAGAAGCATTCAGTGCCTGAAGTCCACCAAACCTCAATCAGGCTTTGACCAGGGCATGACAAGGTTTGAGGAATTGGCGGATGCACCGACGCCGGATGGAACTGCGAGAGAAGAAGCCTCATAAGCCGAACCACCACAGGATGATGGATGGCTTCCTACGATTTATGAGAAATCGGAGGCTGATCTCGAGTCACTCGTCATGGATGTGCGGCGTGCAGAACTGCAAGATGAAAAGGAACTGCTGGAGGCAACTCCACTAGAGGATCTTTTCACGATGCCCGCACCGATGGTTCCAGACCATAGGGCGCTGATCACTGTAGCTGAAGAGCAGCGGGGGCACCTGCCTAAGTGGGGGCGCCCACGCGACTCCGACACCGAGGAGACGTATCATGTCCCATTTCGTTCCATGGTCGAAGACTGCAGTTACGGACTGGTTTCATACGAAAATTGACAATCTGTAGAATTCTGCTTCACGGCAGAAATGTCAAAAGTAGTCCTGTCCGAACAACCGCACATGATATTATATGCCGACCGTGTGACCACTATGCGAGTATACGTCACCGCCGCTGCAAAGCGAGCTACGGTCGTGAAGGAAGACGACCTCCTCGCGAAGGCTGACATCCAGGCGGATCCCGAAAAATACAGAAGGCCCTCTACACCGAGCTCAAGACATGGCTCGACAACAAGTGTTTCAAAATGCAAGGCACATCTAAAGCGTCAAGCATCATGACTTCGAGGTATGTGCACAAATGGAAGTTAGTGAAGAACGAGAAGGGCGAGATGGAACGCGCCATCAGGTTACGCCTGGTGATTCGAGGCTGCATGGACCTTGAAGCCTTCGACGTGGAAGCCTTTTTTCGGGAACGGCGCGGCGGCGAAGCCAGAGACTACTCGCGAGCACGGTAGCGTGCAAGAAGCAATGGATCATTTCTTCCCTCGACATCAACATGGCCTGCCTGAAGGGGTTGACCCACCAGGGACTTGCCGAGGCAATTGGTGAGAAGGAACGCGTGGCGTGCTTTACTTCGCCGCCTGGATCGGCCACGGTGCTTCGGACTCTCCCAGGATTCGAACACTGCGACGAGTCAAAGCACTGCTTGCAGTGCCTTAAACCAGGCACTGGCACCAAAGACGCACCCCGAGCTTTCTCACGAAAGCTCAGAAGGATCACGAGAGGTTCTGGCCTCCGACCCACGTCCTACGACGAGGAGCTCGAGACGAGCAACAACCAGCTTACGGCCAAACATGCTGATGATATCAATATGGCCGGCACTGAGGACATGATTGACAAGCGTGTCAAGTGCGTAGAATACACCTTTGGTAAGTGTAAACTCAACAAGCACACATACACCAATTGTGATATGAGATATACCAAGGATGAGGACGGCAATGTTACTTTGGACCGAGACGAACACATCAAGCAACTCCGTCGTATATAACATCTTGAACTTACCGGCGCCGACGCTGACGGTCAGGCGTCCAAGATGGTAGCAGGCGTGTTCGTCCACCTCAGAGGCGTAATCACCCAGGTGTGGTTGATGGTGCATGTTGTAACTCTACAACGTGTCCAAGAAACGACCCATATACACGTACGACGACTGAACGCGATCACCCGGAAATTGCAGGCATGTCCCAAGAAGATCGTCTATCAGGCGATGACCCCTACGAGCGAGGTAGACCAGCACAGCGACTCAGCGTACCGACGCCTGAGTGGAGACGCCGATGACGACGTCAAAGGCTTTGGCATCCGTGGGGCAAACCTGCTACGGCGTGGAAACACGCCTTCTGGCAAGCCCGTCGTCCACTTGATCGATGCGCGCTGCAAGTCTCATCGCTTGCAGGCCCGCTCGAGATATTCAGCAGAGAGACTAGCAGCAGCCCCTAAGTTGGAGGACTGTAATCCCACGATCGAGACTCTGCACGAGCTCCACGCAGGGCCGCTCACTCCCACCCAGTTGAAAGACATACTTGGGTTGGGTGGCCTGAGCATCAAGGTCACTTTGACCATAGATGCTGAGTCCGTTTTTAAGTCCTTGTCAAGCAAAGACTTGAAGAAGCTGATTGAGCGCACCCTTTTAGGACACACCATGTGGACACGACAGATGATGGAGCGTGGATTCGTGCACAGTATTCAGTGGTGCGACACCCGCGATATGACTGCGGACGGTCACACCAAGGGGAGCACCGACAGAGAGATGTTCCTACAGGTCATGGGAGGTATACAATTTTTCAAGCATGACTTAAAGAGTCATGCTCCCTATCGGGTTGGCCAGACATCCTGTTCTGTGGCCGCCTGAGGAGTATCTTTATGTACATAATGGTCTAGGCAAGGCAACTTGCGTGAGGGTCCAACTTCCTTACGGCCCCGCCTTTTTGCTGCCCCTTTGTACATCGTAGCTGCTGTGCCTGCTGTATAGAGGCGGCGGACACATGCCTCGTCCCCCTCCCCCCCCGACTTTAAAGTGAGCTGGGGACACAGGTGAGCGGAAGCGAACGTGTGCCCGCGGCTGCTTGGCTCAAGCGGCCGGCCGCCCAAATGTGACTGTGACTCATTGTGAGGCATACTATTCGCCATCGAGACCAAAAGGATCTTCCTACTGCTTAAGATGGCACACCCTCTCCTACTGGGACTATCGTTACTACGGTACAACAGAGCTGGAGCTTGGCTTCGCCTAAGGCGAAGCTGCTGGTTGGGTTCCCCACCCCCCTTCAAACTGGGAGTGCCACCCTTCGGCGCCTCATTTGGGCGCTCGGGGGGGGGGGACTAGAGGCCGCCCCCAGGAATTCCAGCATTTCGGATCCGAGCCTGCCAGAACCTTGCCGGGACATAACCGGGATATTTTTCGTCCGCGGACCCCCAGAGGCCGCCACGCGCGCGCAAATCAGAAACATTTTGAAATTCTTACGGGAGATCGTAGCACGCCTTTGGCCCGTTGGGCCCGCGAATTATGCCTCGATGTACCGCGTCTTCAGGATGGGATGCACTACGCCGCCCTGGACACCGGACGTTGCCCGCGTGAACCGTGCGCTACGAGTCGTACAGCTGCCATCACACAGTGCACGTCCAGTTTTGGGCACGCGGAGATGAATAATTACCCGGTGTCGTACCCAACCCTTTCTATCAACGGCACCGTAACGGGTACTTACTAACGGGTACTTTGCAATTTTGCCGAAAGTTGCCACTTTAGGGCCTCTTTCTGGCAATGCAGCGTTGCCCTTATCGGGAAGGGTTGGGTTCGCTGGGCCACTGGCCAAAGTACCCGTTACTGGAGTCCCCGCTTGTGGGGCGCTGATTCTAAACATATGGCGATTGTACCCAGGACCGATCACTACAAACGAACATGTTGAAGGACCCGCAGTGCGCATGCACCCAGCAGTGAAACCAGAAGAGCACGGCAGCGGGAGTGGGAGTCACGGCTGGGCCTGCGTACACCTCCACCCCGCTGGACTTCCCAAGGGCCCATGGAAGTGGCGACCAATTCGCACTGCCCCGCCCCCCAGGAAGCCGCGAGGTCTCGGCGAGGTGTGGGTGGCACCCCGCCCCGCTCCGCTTGCCACGAGGCCACGGACATGGCGGCTGTTGCGCAGTTGCCAGCCCCCCGGGGAGCCGCGAGATCTCGGCGCGGCGTGCGTGGCACCCCACTCCGCCCTGCCTCGCACCCGGAGCCGTGAGGTCTCGGCTGGGTCCGCTTGGCCCCCCACTCCGCTTGATCTCCCAGGAGCTCACGAAAGTGCGACATTTGCCCATTTCGCAGCCCCCCCAGGGAGCCGCGATGTCTCGACGGGGTCCGCGTGACGAGCGACTGCGCTGGACCTCTCAGGAGCCCACGAAAGTGGCGGCCGTTGCGCACTTCGCAGCCCCCCAGGGAGCCGCGAGGTTCCAACTGGATCCCTGTGCCCCCCCACTCCGCGGGATCTCCCAGGAGCCCACGAAAGTGGCGACCGTTGCGCACTTCGCAGCCCCCCAGGGAGCCGCGAGGTTCTAACGAAATCCTCGTACAACTCCACGCCGCGGGACCTCCCAGGAGCCCACGGAGGTGGTGGCGACCGTTGCGCACTTTGCAGCCCCCCTGGGAGCCGCGAGGTCCCAACTGGATCTCCGTACAACTCCACGCCGCGGGACCTCCCAGGAGCCCACGAAAGTAGCGACCGTTCAACACGTCGCAGGCCCCCAGGGAGCCGCGAGGTCCCAACTGGATTTCCGTACAACTCCACTCCGCGCGACCTCCCAGGAGCCCACGAAAGTGGCGACAGTTGCGCATTCGCAGCCCCCCCCAGGGAGCCGCGAGGTCCCAACTGGATTCCTGTACAACTCCACTCCGCGACAGTTCAACTTTTCGCAGCCCCCCGGGGAGCCGCGAGTTCCCAACGAAGTCCCCTACAACTCCACGCCGCGGGACCTCCCATGAGCCCACGAAGGTGGTGGCGACCGTTGCGCACTTCGTAGCCCCCCCATGGAGCCGCGAGGTCCCAACTGGATCCCTGGGTCCCTTCACGCCGCGGGACCTCCCAGGAGCCCGCAGAATTGGCGACAGTTTCACACTTCGCAGCCATGCAGACGCAAGCGCTGGACGAAGGAGAGAAGGGAGGAGGAAGAGAAGGAAGAGGAGACAGGCGGCAGGAAGCAGGAGGCAGGACGCAGGAGGGGGTGGGGGGAGGAAGGAAGAGTGGAGACCACAGTGCCCTATTTCCAAAGCGTGAACCCAACACAGGGGGGGGGCTGGGGAAAAACAGCGGTGTCGCCTTTGCTCGGGCGCCCTCTCCCCCCCCCACCCGCCCGCCCAGGTGCGGCCTCGCGTGCCGGCTGCTCCGCCGCGCTGGCTTGGGCGCGCAGCGGTGGTTCGCAGGCCCTCGCCCGGAAGAGGGTTTTCCCAATCGTCCTGCAGAATCGGGTCCTCGCTTTGACCTGGAGGATCGGAGCGGGTAGGGAAAGAGTAGTGACGAAGATCGACAGCAGTTCTTGCAGAGTTTGGAGCGGGTTCGCTGTCGGTGTCCCCGCGGGCGCTGTCCATTTGAGACGACACGTCGCCCTCCCACAAGCGGCCACCTGCGGTTTTGAACCAAATTTGCTGTTTCGGGCGAAGAGAACTATGCACATGCACCGGTCCTGGCAAGGCCCATCCTTGACCCAGGATCGGTGCATATGCCTTCCTGGCCTAGGTAGGAGGGCGTATGCACCGATCCTGGGCTCAGGATGGGCCTGGCCAGAATCGGTGTATGTGCATAGTTTTTGTTCCTCTACTGTTGGACAGCGTGCGGTCCGGATTTTTTGAAGAGCGTGTCACTCCGCTGCTTTTGTCCCACCACGCTTTGGCGCGACACGCTATCCACTTCCCAGTCCCGAGGCGTCCACGTCCCGAGCCCTTTCCGACCTGCCGCCCCGCAGAGCTGCGCGACGCGCTATCCGCTCGCAGGCCATGGCGTGTCGCTGGGGTCACCGCAGCGACTCGCTGTGCAAGAGCTCCCGACCGTGACCATGCCTTCCGTGCCTGTTTTGGGCGTACCAGTTTAAGTCAGCAGCGCCGCGCCCCACCTTAGCCTGCCTCCCGCTCCACGGCCACACCCCTCACGAGGATCGTGGCCCCATGAGGAGTATCCACTTGCGGCCCCAGTGGGAAAGTCCACATTGCATATCCGCTCCCCTCTCGGGACAGCTCTCACGAGGATCGTGGCCCCATAGGGAGCCTCACCTACGGTCCCGTGGCAAAGATTGCATGCCCCCTGCCCATTTAGGCAGATCGTTCACACGGATCGTGCATAGAGAGGTCCATCGGAAATTTCAAATGTTGATCGAAACGAGCTGCATCACTGTGGTTTGGGGCCCGCTTAGACGACCCCAGCGCTCGTGGAGGAGCGCTCGGAACGCCCGCGACCAGCGCCGATGAGATAGCCCTTTTCGAGACGAATGCCATTGCGTGCAACGAGGGTGGCAAGGACAGGGCGCAACCCCGCAACCTCAGAGTATTGTGGTATTGTCTTGACCAGCGTGCTGTTCACCCAGCGAAAGTGGGGAGGGGGGAGGAGAAGGAGGAGGAGGAGAAGGACGATGCCGAGGGGTCTCCTCTTGAACATGTTTTTGGCATCTGACGCCGCGGGCGCCCCATGGAATTGCCCGCGCGGTAAGAGCAATGGGGTCTTGGTAAGGGTACGCGGAGGGCCTGCGCGAGGCGGGGCGGGAGCGTCACTGTCGGATCTTTCGGAGCGAAACGCGCCACCTCTCCGCTTGGACCGGGCCACGGTTTCATTCCTCACCCCCTGCTAAGGCTAAGGGGCCTCCTCTTTCGCCCCTCCTATTCCCCTCTTCCTCTCCCCCCCTTCCCCCCTCCTCCCTTCTCGCCCCTGCTCCTACCTATTGGAGAGGTCTTACGGCCGGTGCCGTCGACCCTAAACGACGACGACGACGATGCTGACGTTGTCAGAGTCCTCATGGATGCTTCTTCGGGTCTCTCTGGAGCGCTCTCGGGTGCCTCTGGGGGGTAATCTGGGGGCCTCTTGGGAGTCTCTTGGGGGCTTGCTGGGAGTCTCCTGGGGGCCTCTTGGGGCTTCCCGGGCGCATCTACCTTGGGGGGTTATTGAGGGCGTCTTGGAGGCTTCTTGGCGCTTCCTCGGAGCCTCATCGCGAGAGCTCGAAATGTCCGTTCGAGCCCCCCGTCTGGGCACTCTCTTGAAACCGTCTTGGGGGCCTCTTGGGCTGTCTTGGAGGCCTCTTAGGCCGTCTTTGGGCCCTCTTGGGTCTTTTTGTCTTGGGCTACCTTGGGCCGATCTTGATCTTGGGAGCCTCTTGGGTCGTCTGGAGTGTCGGGAAGCTGAACAGGCGAGAATCCGCCTCTTGGGGCCCTCTTGGGAGTGCTCTTGGAGGCGTCTTGGGGCTCTTGGGGACCTCTTGGGGCGTCTTGGAGGTCTCGTGGTCAATTCCAGGGGACTTCTGTGTGCTTCTGGGACCGCGCGGGGATTCCGGGACCGCGCGGGGACTGCGCGCAGGTTTCGGAATCGCACGAGGCGAGAGCGCATCTGAGTGGCGATCCCCCCCCTGGGCCCCCCGGGCCCAAGATTCGGTTTCTTTACAACCCGAGCGACACTTTACAACCGAGATAGGTCATTTTACATCCAGCAAAGGATCGAGTTTTATGGTTTTCTTTTGAACACGACCATTTTACAACAAGAGCAGCCCAATTCACAACCAGAACAAACCACTTTACAATCAAAACGGCCCACTTTACAACCTAGACGGACTCTAAAGCGAGCTGAGGGACGTAAGGAGCGGAAACGAGCATGCGCCCGCGGCCGCGTCGGCTCAAGCGGCCGGCCGCCCAAATATGACTGTGCCTCACTGCGAGGCACACAATCGCTATCGAGAGCTTAAGATGGCACATCCTCTCCTACTGGGATTGTCCTTACTACGGTACAACAGAGCTGGAGCTTGGCTTCGCCTAAGGCGAAGCTGCTGGTTGGGCCTCCCAGCCCCCTTCAAACTTGGTAGCGGAGCTGGCCTATGGTGGTCAGCTCTTGCTCTACTCCTCACCATCGGACTATCCACGGCACTATCTAGTGGATTACGGACATGGCGGGACATCGAGTGCAGTGGGCTTGCGCGGAGGAGTGTATATAGCTACGCAGTACCGCAAGGACACTTGCAGCGATACCTCTGTTCATGCGGAGGTCTCTTACTTACATCCTACCTCCCCGCGCTTCTACACCTGAAGACACCCACCTACTCCAAGTGGAAATTTCTTCCGATATAGACTGCATGGAAACATGCGGTACGACATACTCCCGCCTCCGACCCCGCGCAGACTTACGACTACCCAGCGGAAGTCCCAACCGACTACATCCGATTACGACCTACGAGGCCATTGGATTGGTGTTACTATCTTTGGGCTCACATGGGTGGTCGCAAGACTCCTGGGCCAGGCTTCGGGGACTGCCTGACGCGGCGTCCCCCGCACAAGCCATGACCCTAATTGCTCAGCGGGGCAGCCCGCCGAGTCCGACTTCGACTCCGGTACTGATGCAGATGCGTCTTCAGATGACGACGCTGCCACCTTTGCTTGTTTTGATATGCCTACATACATTACTGCAGAGCAACAAGCAGGTGTGAACTGGCCACGCGACATCGATTTGGCAGAATGGCTGGGTATACCCATCGCGGGGCAGCCTGCCGATATTGCGTTTTTGTCGAGAACTTCCAAATGCCCGCTGAAGGAGATTTTGGCATGGCGGGGACACCCGCGGATTCAGAATCTACCATTCCTGCCATAGACGAATAATGATACCAGAGAAAAACGCCAATCATAGTTTTGGAATGGCTATAGGGCTACAGGGCTATTTGGGCTCTTGGGCGCTATATGAGCTATATGGGTTATAGGGCTATAGGGCGATAGGGATATAGGGCTATATGGGCTATAAGGCTATAGGGCTACAGGGCGCCGGGCACCCGGGCGCCCCGCGCCCGGGCGCCCACCCGGGCACCGGGCGCCCGGGCACCCGGGCACCCGGGCATCCGGGCACCCGGGCCTGGCCACCGAATCGGCGGCGCACCCGGGCACCCCGGCGCCCGGGCACCCGGGCGCCCGGGCCCGGCCGCCGAATCGGCGGCGAACCCGGGCGCCCGGGCACCCGGGCACCCGGGCCCGGCCACCGAATCGGCGGCACACGTCCTTAAATCCGCTAGGACCCCTACAGAGGCAAGCGCTGATTGGGGAAATGCAGGCGATGCTCTATCCTCGGGTGATTGGAAATCCGACAGACATGGAATTTATTGATGATGATCCTCCGCGGGGAAGCCCGCGAGACGCTGGTGACTTATCCGAGCGTGTTCAATATGAGCTTGGTCAAAGTGAAGAATTTCAAATTTTTTTCGCTGCTTCAGATCGGCCCATGAGCCGCCAGGAGCGATCGGCAAGCCGCCGAGTCTGGAGGAAGAAGTATCGCGACGACGACGAGGACGAAGAACGGGGAGATAGCGAGCACATGACACGTTGCGGTCGGGTTCCCAGTCGCTCACCTGATCGCGCGCGCGCCCGCTCCAGTGGCGCTCGCTCTAGCGGTCGTCAGCGTCCTCATCCTCCTGATGCGGGGGCCCCAAAGGCACCGCCATGGCGGGCTAGTAGACCTGAAACTCCCCCGAGGAGGGGGCGCCTGTGGGGGCGCCCGCCTCAAGATGATCAACCGCGAGAAGAATGTCCAGAAGGTGGAATGCAGCGACTTGTCGGTTACGCGGAAGCTGGATTGGCTTGTCAGTACATGCCCCTAGACAAGATGCAATAATGGTTGGATATGGGTTGGTCTGAGCATCAAATCCGTCGCTGGCATTCTCCTCGCAACATCGCGCGAGACGAGGGCGGCAATATTATTCGCTCAAAAAGGGCCGGACCCGTGAAACCACAAGATCAGATGGTCACGCGAAATATCAAGAGAGCTATCATCGAGGAACGGAAGATTTATCGAAGTGTTCGTTGCTCGTGTTTCCACCATGCCGACCACAGGCTTGGCTGCCCCATGAGGCGCCCATCAAGAAGCCCGAACTTTGAAAGGTCACCGTGGGTTTGGCCCCATGGTGACGGTCGGGGTTACTGCGCCGATCCGAGTGCAACGCCATATGGGGAAGCCCGCGCAAACCTCATATGGAATAACTTGATACCTACTCATCATTTGGTGCAGTTCAATCGCAATTGGCACGCAGGGAAACCTGCCGATTACAACTCAGAAGTAGAAGGTCAACAAGAAGCTGATGAAGATGAAGACGATGAGATGGCTGAAGAGGTTGATCCCACGGGCGCGGCCCTTGAAGGGCACGCGTCGGACGATTCGGGCATTGCGGGCGCCGCGTGTCAGACGAACGCTCCGATCGATCCCGAGCGCGTTGTTACTGAGAAGGTGGATCTCTCCCTTGAGAGGCGGATTGCTTACCGCGCTGAAGGTGCGGGCTGGATCAGGACAAGCATAGTCGACAGACGCAGCGCTACTACATACCTAGCTCACAGGTAAAGACAATACCATTATTGAGAACATAGCCTTCAGGACGCCAGATGATCGCGATTTGAACCCTGACCGAGGTCCCACGCGATATGGACCAGGGGCACCGGCAGGGGCCACGGCTAAGGCAGCTTCTGAGCCGAAGCCAGAGGCGATCATCGATATTCCTCCATCTTCGGATTCATCAAGTCCATCGCTTGGTCCTGATCAGAGGCAAGACCGCGACGCCAGACACCGCGACGCCAGACGCCGCGACGCCAGACAACCGCGACGCCAGAGACGCGACGCCAGAATCGCGACGCCAGAGCCGGCACGCCAGAGCCGGCGCGCCAGCACCGGCGCACGCCAGAACTTCCACGCCAGAGCCGGCACGCCAGAACCGGCGCGCCAGAACCGGCACGCTAGCACCGGCACGCCAGAACCGGCACGCCAGAACCGGCACGCTAGATCCCGACCCGCCCGTCCTCGGCGTCGTCGTCGTCGTCGTCTTCGTCGTCGTCGTCGTCTTCGCCGTCGTCGTCGTCGTCGTCGTCGCCGCGGTCGTCGTCGTCGTCGTCGATTACGCGCTATGCTTTAGTGCCCCGCCGCTCGCCGCCCGCCCGTCAGGGTTCACGCGTGTTCTCGCGATTACGCGCTATACTTTAGTGCCCCGCCGCCCGCCGCCCGCCCGCTAGGGTTCGCGCGCGCCCTCTCGATTGCGCGCTATGCCGTAGTGCCCCGCCGCCCGCCGCCCGCCCATTAGGGCTCGCGCGTGTCATTTTGTTTGCGCGCTATACTTTGGCGCCCCGCCGCCCGCCGCCCGCCCGTTAGGGTTCGCGCGCGCCCTCGCGATTACGCGCTATATTGTAGTGCCCCGCCGCCCGCCGCCCGCCCGTTAGGGTTCACGCGTGCCCTCGTGATTTCGCGCTATACTGTAGTGCCCCGCCGCCCGCCCGTTAGGATTCGCGCGCGTCCTCTTGATTGCGCGCTATACTTTAATGTCTCGCCGCCCGCCGCCCGCCCGTTAGGGTTCACGCGCGTCCTCTTGATTGCGCGCTATACTTTAGTGCCCCGCCGCCCGCCGCCCGCCCGCTAGGGTTCGCGCGCGCCCTTTTGATTGCGCGCTACACTTTAGTGCCCCGCCGCCCGCCGCCCGCCCATTAGGGCTCACGCGTGTCCTCTTGATTGCGCGCAATACTTTAGTGCCCCGCCGCCCGCCGCCCGTTCACGCGCGCCCTCTTGATTGCGCGCTATACTTTAGTGCCCCGCCGCCCGCCGCCCGCCCGTTAGGGTTCACGCGTGTCATCTTGATCATGCGCTATACTTTAGTGCCCCGCCGCCCGCCGCCCGCCCGCTAGGGTTCACGCGCGCCCCCGCGATTGCGCGCTATACTTTAGTGTCCCGCCGCCCGCCCGTTAGGGTTCACGCGCGTCCTCTTGATTACGCGCTATACTTCAAATGCCCCGCTGCCCGCCGCCCGCCCGCTAGGGTTCACGCGTGCCCTCTCGCTTACGCGCAATGCTTTAGTGTTCCGCCGCCCGCCGCCCGCCCGTTAGGGTTCACGCGCGTCCTCTTGATCACGCGCTATACTTTAGTGCCCCGCCGCCCGCCGCCCGCCCGCCGGGGTTCACGCGCGCCCTCTCGATTGCGCGATATACTTCAGTGCCCCGCCGCCCGCCGCCCGCCCGCTAGGGTTCACGCGTGCCCTCTCAATTGCGCGCTATACTTTAGTGCCCCGCCGCCCGCCGCCCGCCAGTTTGGGTTCACGCGTGCCATCTTGATTATGCGCTATATTGTAGTGCCCCGCCACCCGCCGCCCGCCCGCTAGGGTTCGCGCGCGTCCTCGTGATTGCGCGCTATACTGCAGTGCCCCGCCGCCCGCCGCCCGCCCGCTAGGGTTCACGCGTGTCCTCTTGATTGCGCGCTATACTTTAGTGCCCCGCCGCCCGCCGCCCGCCCGTTAGGGTTCGCGCGTGTCTTCTCGATTGCGCGCTATACTTTAGTGCCCCGCCGCCCGAAGCCCGCCCGTTAGGGTTCACGCGTGTCCTCTCGATTCGCGCGCGTCCTCTCCAGGGGGGCTCCGGCGAAAGCGGACTCGGCGAAACCAGCCCCGGCGCAAGCAGACTCCGGGGAAACCAGACTCGGCGAAATCAGCCCCGGCGCCGCGGGACCTACTGATTCAATCGCATGAAGAAGAGACAGGTATAGTGCATAACGTAGAGTTGAGGGGCACTTGCGGAACTTATGAGGCCAGCTTTTTTAAGTAGGTTTATATCAATTCCAAGTGAATATATATCTCAGATAAGTTTGGTAAGTTCCCCCTCTGTTTCTCGTACCTTGGCCACAAACCAATAACTCGATAATGGAACGGGTAAAATTATCCTGGCGAAGGACCCAACCATATGCAATTGTGAATACTGCAATTGTTGATATCTTCTCGGTGGAGCCCCCTACGGGGCCACGAAACGTACGAGGGGTGTGCCGAAATGGGCGTGCGGGACGCATGCGGGCACACCCACTGGGGCCTTCGGTGGGGCTCTCTATGGGGCCAAGAAACGTGTGAGGGGTGTGCCGAAATGGGTGTGCGGGACGCATGCGGGCACACCCACTGGGACCTTCGGCGGAGCTCCCTATGGGGCCACGGAACGCGTGAGGGGCGTGCCGAAATGGGTGTGGCTGACGCATGCGGGCGCGGGCACTGGGGCCTTCGGTGGAGCTCCCTATGGGGCCACGAAGCGTGTGAGGGGTGTGCCGAAATGGGTGTGGCTGACGCATGCGGGCGCTGGCACTGGGGCCTTCGGTGGAGCTCCCTATGGAGCCACGAAACGTGTGAGGGGTGTGCCGAAATGGGTGTGGGTGACGCATGCGGGCGCGGGCACTGGGGCCTTCGGTGGAGCTCCCTATGGAGCCACGAAACGTGTGAGGGGTGTGCCGAAATGGGTGTGGGTGACGCATGGGCACTGGGGCCTTGGAGCTCCCTATGGAGCCACGAAACGTGTGAGGGGTGTGCCGAAATGGGTGTGGGTGACGCATGCGGGCGCGGGCACTGGGGCCTTCGGTGGAGCTCCCTATGGAGCCACGAAACGTGTGAGGGGTGTGCCGAAATGGGTGTGGGTGACGCATGCGGGCGCGGGCACTGGGGCCTTCGGTGGAGCTCCCTATGGAGCCACGAAACGTGTGAGGGGTGTGCCGAAATGGGTGTGGGTGACGCATGCGGGCGCGGGCACTGGGGCCTTCGGTGGAGCTCCCTATGGAGCCACGAAACGTGTGAGGGGTGTGCCGAAATGGGTGTGGGGGACGCATGCGGGCGCGGGCACTGGGGCCTTCGGTGGAGCTCCCTATGGAGCCACGAAACGTGTGAGGGGTGTGCCGAAATGGGTGTGGGTGACGCATGCGGGCGCGGGCACTGGGGCCTTCGGTGGAGCTCCCTATGGAGCCACAAAACGTGTGAGGGGTGTGCCGAATGGGTGTGGGTGACGCATGCGGGCGCGGGCACGGTGGAGGGACCGCCGGTGGCACTGGGGCATTCGGCGGAGCTCCCTGGAGCCACGAAACGTGTGAGGGGTGTGCCGAAATGGTGTGGGTGACGCATGCGGGCGCGGGCACTGGGGCCTTCGGTGGAGCTCCCTATGGAGCCACGAAACGTGTGAGGGGTGTGCCGAAATGGGTGTGGGTGACGCATGCGGGCGCGGGTACTGGGGCCTTCGGTGGAGCTCCCTATGGAGCCACGAAACGTGTGAGGGGTGTGCCGAAATGGGTGTGGGTGGCGCATGCGGGCGCGGGCACTGGGGCCTTCGGTGGAGCTCCCTATGGAGCCACGAAACGTGTGAGGGGTGTGCCGAATTGGGTGTGGGTGACGCATGCGGGCGCGGGTCCTGGGGCCTTCGGTGGAGCTCCTACTACGAAACGCTGTACTGGGTGGGTGAAACGCAGGGAAGAGGGGGAGGAGGGAGGAGGAGGGGGAGGAGGAGGAGAGGAGGAGACGCGGGGCACCGTCTCTTCAAAACGAGGACCCAACACCACAGGATGGTTGGGAAAAACAGAACATTGAAATGCTACAATCTCACATAAGGGCACGACGATCACGATATCCCCAATCACGCAATAGAGCCACACATGTGTCAGAAACCAATTAATTAGGCAGCGTCAAATTCCTATTCACTTGTGGCACGCGGTGTCCAGCGGGTCTTCCGCTCGTCTAGCGGCTCTTCCGCTCGCCCAGCAGTCCATGACCTCATCATTCATTTTACTGCCCAGCACCGCGCGGACGCACGGCTCGGTTAGCGGAGCATAGTCCAGCATAGCATAGCATCGCCCATGATATGGCCCGAACAGCGCGTCCTGTATAACAGGACAAAGCGTTGCTCAGCGTACCAAGGCATAGCGCAGCACATCAAAGTTCAGGCACCAGGACGGATGAGGATGAGGAGAAAAAAAGGAGGCAACGTGGGCCTAACAGAAGCCTAATATGATGAGGGGAATAAGGGAGGCCACCACGGCCACCTAGCGGGCTGCTTGGGGGGGGGAGGGGGCGGGCGAGGGAGGGCGAGGTGGCGGAGGGGGGGAGGGGGGAATAGAGAAGGGGGAGGAGAGGGGGGAGATGGAGGAGGGAGGGGGGAGAGAGAGGGGATGAGATAGGGGAGGGAATTCCCTCCCCTATCTCGTCTAGCGGCTCTTCCGCTCGTCTAGCGGTTCTTCCGCTCGTCCAGCAGTCCATGGCCTCATCATTCATTTTGAAGAGAGAGGGGGAGGGGGGAGGGGTGGAGATGAGGGGAAGGAAGGGTGAAGATAGAGGGGATGAGGCAAGCTAGGTGCGCGCTCGTCTTATCTGACGTCCTCCCACTCCCTCCCACCCCTTGCCATGGCGCAGACATCCACCTCATGCGCACAATCGTGCGCGGCCCCTGGCATGCACCCATTTGCGGAGCCCTTCTTGGAGCCACCTCGGGCGGCCTCAGTTGCCATCTCGGGCCATTTCTGGTTTTCGCGGGGGCCTCCGCGCCCCGCGATGTTGTGCCATTTGGCAGAAGGCGGGTTCTGTTCGCTCGCGTCTTGGTTGTCCACTGCACCTCCAACCTTTCCCACCCCTCCCGCCCGTAGCCATGTCTGTTTATAGCGGGGGTGGGGTCGGGGCCACGTTTGTGCACTTCGCGGGCCCCGACACTACGGCCTTTTGGAGTTGGGCGATGTCGCTGCCGTGGCCATCCGATGGCAACGGGGCCTTGCACTGGGATTCGTGGGCCGCTGAGGGCTTTTGGCGGCCGCCGCTGCCGAGACCTATAGGGCTCGCGTCCAGCAGATTGGCTTCGTCTGCTTCGGCACCATCGGCTTGCCTGCCGACCGCTGCGGTGAAGCCGCCGCTGCCGAGACCTAAGGGGCTCGCGTCCAGCAGAGTGGCTTCACCTGCTTCGTCATCGTCGGCTTGCCTACCGACCGCTGCGGGGACGCCGCCGCTGCCGAAACCTAAGGGGCACGAGCTGACGTCCAGCGTTTGGGCTTCACCTGCTTCGTCATCCTCGGCTTGCCTGCCGACCACTGCGGGGCCGCCGATGGCGTCTGAGCCCGCGTCCAGCGTTTGGGCTTCGTCGACGGCGTCGTCGCCCTCGGCTTGCCTGCCGAGCCCTGAGGGGCCGCCGACGGCGAGTGCGCCCGCGTCGAGCGCTCGGGCTTCGTCGACGGCTGCGCCATCCTCGGCATCCCCTGCGAGCCCGACGCCGCTGGCGATGGCGTCCGCGTCCCGCGGGGAACCTGCATTCTTGGTCAGGGGCCCGTTCGAGGCGAACGGCGCGCCCGAGGAGACGGACGCGGCGCAGGGCGCGCCCGAGGAGCAGCCCGAGGAGACGGAAGTGGCGCAGGGCAGCCCCGAGGAGACGGAAGTGGTGCAGGGCGCTTCGGGCGCCGAGGTCATTAGTGGCAACCGCCGCGTTGGGAGCGGCAAGAAGAGGGCGTCTGGCCGCTGCGGCGATCGCGGCGGCAAGAGGAACCCCAACGTGATCTGGCACTCGATGAAGGCCGCCGCCGAGAAGGAGGGCTGGCTCCCCGAGTTTCGGCGGTGGTACCCGAAGCCGCCCGCCCAGTCTTCTGCGGGGCGCGCCACTGCATGAAGGGCGGGGGCTGGGAGGTGGGAGGGGGGGATTGGGAGGTGGGGGGAGGGGATTGGGAGGTGGGATTGGGAGGCGGGAGGCGCGGGAGAAAGGGGGGAGAGGTTGAGTGCGAGGTGGAGGCGCGAGAGAGAGAGAGAGAGAGAGAGAGAGAGAGAGAGAGAGAGAGGAGAGAGAGAGAGAGAGAGAGAGAGAGAGAGAGAGAGAGGCAGACAGACAGACAGACAGACAGAGAGAGAGAGAGAGAGAGAGATCGTGACAGAGAGAGAGAGGAGAGAGAGAGAGAGAGAGAGAGAGAGAGAGAGAGAAGAGAGAGAGAGAGAGAGAGAGAGAGAGAGCGATAGAGCGAGAGAGAGAGAGAGAGAGGAGAGAGAGAGAGAGAGAGAGAGAGAGAGAGAGAGAGAGAGAGAGAGAGAGGGAGAGGTGACAAGAACAGAAGGAACTTAGCGACAGCAAGTGAGGGCCGATAGAGGTGGATGGGGAACAGAAGAAAGCGAGGAGAAGGATGAAGCAGCATGCAGGCTCGGTAGGCGTTGCAATCATTCACGCTGCGCGAACCCCCCAACACACCCCATATGACCCACCCAACAGCCCCCTCTGCAGGCCTTAAGAGGACACCCCAAAAGGATCCTTCAACAGCCACAATAGCACCCGATGGAACCTACGCAGGCCACGAATATGCCCACATCTCCTCCTCCTCCTCCTCCTCCTCGAATCCTCATCCTCCATCCTCATCGCCCTCCTCCTCATCTCCGCCTCCTCTCCTCATCGCCTTCCTCCTCCCATCCTTCTCCTCCTCCCCCTCATCCTCCTCCACCTTCTCCCTATCCCTCCTCCTCCTCCTCCGCCTTCTCCCTCCCCCTCCTCCTCCGCCCCCTCCTCGCCCTCCTCCTCCTCCTCCTCCTCCTTCACAAGCCAAAAGCCCGACGGGCTGGTGGAATTTGCGCATGCCCTGCGCACCCGCGCACTGCGCTGCGCGTCTCCGTCGCCATCGCTGTCGCCGTGCCGCCGTCATCGCTTGAATCGTCGTCCCCCAGCATGCCAAGAAACTGTTAATCTCTCTGGGGCATTCGTTTTAGGGCATCTTTGGGATTAGGTACGGGGGAGGAGGAGGACAGCTACAGGAGCGCGCTGGCGCCTCCGCCGCCCCTCCCCGCAGTGCGGGGTGCCCGCCAGGACGGGCGCTGCTTGGCGTGCGCGCGTCTTTTTTGCACCTGGGGGCGCGCGCACTATGCGTCTTGTACTAGCGCCCAAGTAGCCCTTTTTTGAGGGGCTGGCGGTTCGGAGGAGGAGGAATTTATTATCATCTTCTCGTGGCCGATCCCAAAGCATGCACAGAAGGTTTACGATTTAGCTGGCGAAGTCGACGATGGAGGGCGGATGCTTTTCAAAACTGCTCACGCTTTGCGTTCGCTTCCTGGGTCAGTTCGTCAACGCCCCCACGACCCCCTCCCCCTGCCCCCGTTGTCGACCGCGTTCGGGAGCTCGTATCGGGCCTTGCGTCAAAATCAGACCTACAGCTCCCCTAAGTGGCGTGGCGGCCTTTGTGTCCTGCCTCTCCCCCAGCACCTCCTCCTCCTCTGCCTGTGCGTCCTCCCAAGTGCCGCCCCTCCTCCCCCGTCCTCCTTCTTCTCCGCCTCCTTCTCCTCCTCCTCCTGCCCCTCCTTCTCCTCCTCCTTCTCCTCCTCCTCCTCCTCCTCTTCCTCCGCGTCCTCCTCCCCCTCTTTCTCCTCGCTCGCCATTTCATTATCATCCAGCGGGTTTTCCGCTTTTTCATTTTCATCCAGCGGGCTTCCCGCTCTTTCATCGGCGTATACTGCCGCCGTTTAAGCTTGAGCCAAGGTTAACCAGCGGCGCATCCGCTTTGCGTCTTTCAACCGCTCACCTCTCACCTTTTCACTTCCCACCTCTCACCTTTCAACCTCTCACCTCTGATGCCCGTGGCCCTGGCGCCTCTCCCGCGTCTCTACGCGGGCGCGCCGATCGGCGCGACCGCCGCGATTCTGGCCACGCAGCTCATGGCCAAGAAGCGCGAGGAGGCGAATACGCCCAGCCCGACGCCCAGCCCGACGACGGCGCGCTCGACGGGCCAGCCGAAGACGCCGAGCTCGACGGACCAGCCGAAGACGGACCAGCCGAAGACGGCGCGCTCGACGGACCAGCCGAAGACGAACAGCTCGACGGACCAGCCGAAGACGGTGCGCTCGACGGACCAGCCGACGACGGTGCGCTCGACGGACCAGCCGAAGACGGCCCGCTCGACGGACCAGCCGAGGCCGGACGGCTCGACGGACCAGCCGACGATCGTTCTTCCCGACGGGGTTTTCATCGGCCCGCCAGAGCCGTGCATCTGGGTCCTCAAGACGGGTTCGCAGCTCCAGGTCGACGAGGTTGGCGTCGTGCACTCTGTTGGCGGTGACAAGTTTTCAGCGGTGTTGGGCAGGGGTTTTGAGCTCAGCAGGTACCACTTGCGTAAGACTGACTTCTGGGGTTCGTACAGCTTCTAGGCCAGTGGACGTCGCCCGCCCCTGTTGTGCGACGGCGTAAGAGCTCCGTGGACAGCACGGCCCTCGGATTTAATCAACATCATTTGCGCCACTGCCATTTTCGCACTTGTCGTATCCGTCACCTTCATTACCATCACCTACATTTCCTCGCTTGTTGCCATCGCGACAGGTGGTGGTCAGCCTTCCAATCAACAACATCATGCACATCATGACCACAGCCACCAAATTAGAAGGGGGGCACCCAACTGTCATCACCACAATCGACATCAGCACCATCACAACCAGTACGACCACCAGCGTTGCCATGATCCTGAATCACAGCGCCATCACCAGCAGTGTCACTGCAGCGGCCGCACCCTCCCCCCTCCCCCCATCGCGTTTGTCCCATCTCGCGGGGTGGGCGGGGCCCCGTGGACAGTTTGGCCCCCTTGGCGTTCGAGGGCCCCTCCCCGTGCGCAGAACGCGCGGTGGGGGCCGCACGCACGCGCGCACGCACACACACACACACACACGCACACACACACACACACACACACACACACACACACACACACACACACACACACACACACACACACACACACACGCACGCACGCACGCACGCACGCACGCACGCACGCACACACACACACACCATGTTGAGGAAGAGGGGGGTCGTATTCATGTTACGTGGTTGTCGATGGGGCGCGCGCCCCCCGCCCCCTCCCCCCACCCCTCCCCCCGCCCCCCTCCTCCATCATTCGGGCCCCTCAGCGGCTTACCCGCTTCGCCCTGCCATTCCCAAGCCCTGCCGTTTTTGGCTAACCCCAGCGGCTTCTCCGCTTCAACCGTTCCACCTCAGCCGTTTTTTTGGCTCAGCTGGTTAACTCAGCTCAGCGGCTACTCCGCTTTCTGCGCGCCATGTCAGACGCGCCGACGTTGCGGATACGGCTTGGCGCAGTCAGGTCTGCATTGGCAGACCTCAGCGGGGCGCGGCACGAGCAGCTATCCAAGGCCCAGGCCAACGCCGTGGTCTACATGCTGCAGCGCGCGCAGCTCAACCCAGATGAGAAAGCAACCCTGGCTCTGATGTCCAGCCAGGTGAACTGGTTCGACGGCCACGACGCCCAGGTCATGTCCCTGCTCGTGGCATCACCTGCGCCGCGCCAGAGCACCACTGGCAACATTGGCCAGAAGTACACGAGCTTCGTGGAATTTTTCACGGAGGCCGAATGGAAGAAGATGCTAGAGGAGAATCCGTCTTCGTCGGCGATCCTGTCTCTCATCATTTCGCGTGTGATCCGCCTCGGGGGGCGCAACGTGTGCGAATACTCGAACAAGCTAATGACTTCGCTCTGGCTTATGCTTTGCGACCCTTCTGTGGACTCGATGTCGTTCTTTCAGAAGAAAAAGCAGTTCCTCTACGTCAAGAGAGAATGCAGGCGCATTGCAGACACGACGCCGAGGCTGATGATGGATCAGCGTATCGACACACTGCCTCCTCTGCCAGACGAGTTCGCCACGCTCTACCCTGCCGCGTACAACAAAGCGTTCAGCACCAGGCCTGGCGACGGGCCCATGAGGTGCCCGCTCAACATGCAGAGGCTGCTCGAGATCGACAACTCCTACAGGTGCCGCGGCTCGGGGCCTGAGCTGGACTTCCAGCGCGGCGCCCAGTCTAGCGCGACATCCCTGGCGCTTGCCCCCATCGAGCCGCAGTCGGACATCAGACAGATGCTGCTCCAGTCGCAGCAGCAGATGCAGCAGATGCAGGCCTTTGCCATCAACGCGATGCAGCTCGTGGCGGGCAATCGCGGTGGCGCTGCGGCCCCAGGCAGCGGCGGTGCTGGGAACGGCCTCCTCGAGAACCTGGAAGTGTTCTCCCAGGGCGCGCGTGCTGGTGGACGCCCGAGCTCGAATCGGTTACAGCTGTTGACGCCAGACCACCACCGCCAGCAGAGCGCTCCGTCGCCACGCCAGCAGCGCGGCGACCTTGCGCCGCCGCTGGACCAGGCCGATGGGCACCATGAAAGTAGCATGGCGCCTCTGCCCCAGCCAGAGTCGGCGCCCGACCATGGCGCCATCCAAGTCACGCCCCAGCGCCATCGAGACCAGCCAGCCGCACCTGGTGATCAGCCCGTCGCCCCCCCCCAAGGGTCTCCCTCAAGGACTCCGTGCATAACGCGATGAAGATGATGGAGGAGAAGAGGCTCGCCGCCAAGGGCAGGAAGCGCGCTTTCAGCGTTTCTAAGAAGCCAGCTTGCGCCGCCATCTGCGACGCCGCCGAGGACGAGGGCGAGGATGACGCCGCCGAGGACGAGGGCGACGATGCATCAGATGAGGACGATGTAGTGACGACGCCGCCGCCCATGAAGTCGGTGATGAAGGCCGCTCGCAAGGCCACTCCGCCGCCCATGAAGTCGGCGATGAAGGCCGCTACCAAGGGCGGCAGCGGGAAGACGAAAGGGATTGACTATTCCGACCTGTTGTCCATCACCAAGTCCACGATGAAGAAGACCACCCGCGGTGCCTTCACGTCGAAAGCTTGCGACAACACGAAGGAGCGGGCATCCGTCGCTGGCATGTCGCCAGCCAAGGTTCTGGTGATTGCCAGGGAGGCGTACGCTGCCGCCGCGTCCAAGTGGGACGAGCTCAAAGTTTGCTAGTACATGCAGGTACAGTCTTGGTGGGCAGGGAGGTTGCATGCGCAGATCACTGTAGGATTCTATCTCCCAGCTTCGCTGCGCCTTGCCCTCGTCGGGGCGAGGGCGGGTTCGGCAAGTGTCGGGCGCCAACCACCGACTCACGCTGCAGCTTGCGGATGCTTGCGTGCGGCTGTTCAATTACACTACGAGTGTAGCTTGTGCGCGCGTTTTGCTCGGTAAACATTCATCCGTCTGCGCAGAGGCATTACACCCTGCACAAATGAGAGCCCACGTCAGGTGCGACGCGCGCAGCGCACCCGCACGATTCATGCACCATGGTTGTGTTACCAACACATTATCAACAGCATGTGATAACGAGTGGCACACCATGATAACATGTTATCACAATGTCTGATAACACACGCATACATGCGTGATAACGCACCTGATAACATGTTATCAGGACACGTATTGACGTTATCACTCGATACATGGTGTTATCACGCATATCGTGATAATGCGTTATCACGACCGTGATAACGCATGTGTAGAAACCTGATAACGTGTTATCAGGCCGTTGTCAGGGTCTAGCGCAACGTCTGAAAACGCAATGCAAACCACCATCATCCTCCTCCTTACATGACACCCCTTCATTCTGTCACCTCACCTCCTCCACCGTCCTGCCTCCCCCGCCTCCTCCCTCCTCTTCCTCGTCCTGCCCCCATCGTCATCACTCCCCCCAATCCTCCTCATCCTCCTCTTCCTCGTCATCCTCCTCCTCTCTTCGTCCTCCCCCTCCTCCTCCTCCTCCTCCTCCTCCTCCTCTTTCATCTCATCCTCCTTGTCCCCGACGCCTCCAGCGCTTATCAAGCGGCTCTTCCGCTCACCACTTGGCAGGCCTTGATCTGGCGCGCTGCCAGTATCAAGCGGCTCTTCCGCTCACCACTTGGCAGGCCTTGATCTGGCGCGCTGCCAGGGATTTCGGGCCTCGAGAGGCGCCCCCCCCACCCCCGCCCCGTGGCAGTCCTCCTCCTCCTCCTCCTCCTCCTCGGGGTGCCCACAGCATACCCGCAGCGCATTTGATTTTGTTGAGGGTGCTCCTCCTCCTCCTCCTTCTCCTCCTCCTCCTTCTCCTCCTCCTCCCCTCCTCCTTCTCCTCCTCCTCCCCCTCCTCGGGCTGCCCGCAGCGCACCCGCGACAAATTTGATTTTGTTGCTGCACGAAGCGTTCCGTGTTTCTCCCCCTGTGGCCCCACGGTCGCCACCAAATTTTGTGTTGATCCTTTGGTGACCAGTGTGCTCTCTGGCCACGGGGATCGACTGCAATTCATCGGTCCCCAGGTGGCGCCTCTAGGCTGCGTGCCATATCGGGGGTTGCCCCTAATGAGGCAGCGCGGCCCCGCCCGAGCGCAGAGGCCGTAGAGAGGAAGGCGGCCCGAAGGGCACGCCACCCAGTGTTCTTTCGCGAGGCCAGGTTTCAATCCAGTTGGGCCCCAAAATCCCGCAACCGACCGAACTCCAGGAGTCCAGTCCAGTCCAGTCCTCCGCCTCCTCCCCCTCCTCCTCCTCCTCTCCCCCCTCCTCCTCCCCCCCCTTCTCCTTCTCTCCCCCCCCCTCCCCCTCCCCCCCCTTCCCCGCCCTCGCCCCCCGACCCCGCCAGCCTCGGCGCCGCGCGGGAACCCTGCCAGCCGCAGACTGCTCTCAGAGGTGGAGGGCGGCGGGAAGGGGAGGGGGGGTGGGAGGGCGGGGGGGAGGGGGGGGGAGGGGGCGGAGGGGGAGGGGGAGGCGGATAGGCGGGCAAGCAGGAGGTCGGCCTTCCACGGGCAGAGGAGGAAGTGAGGGAGGCGGAGAATGAGACGGAGGAAGGAGCTCAAGAGGGCTCAAGAGGCCTCAAGAGGGCCCCAAGAAGGCCTGAGGACCCTCAGGCCCTCAAGAGGGCTCAAGAGGCCTCAAGAGCGATCTAAGAGTGCCCCAACAGGGCCCTAATCAAGTTGCGAAAGCTAGCTTGGACCAAAATAGTTTTCACCACTTATTTCGAACGCCGTGTTGGGCTCCAAGAGGGCCCTCAGATGGCCCTCAAGAGGGCTCAAGAGGCCTCGCGAGGGCTCTAAGAGGGCCCTAAGGGCCCCCAAAAAGTGGTGAAAGCTTTCTTGGACCAAGATAGCTATCACCACTTATGTCGGCCGCCGTTTTGGGCTCCAAGAGGGCCCTCAGATGGCCCTCAAGAGGGCTCAAGAGGCCGCGGGAGGGGGCCTTCTCTTCCCCCCGCGCACCCTCCGCGGACCAGCTGCATTTCCGCAACTGTGTTTGGTTGTCATAAGCCATTTTGGCTTAAGCGCTTCGACGCTCAGCGGCATATCCGCTAGAACGACCGAGTTCACGATGGCTCACAATGAGCCTGAAGTCCCGCGCCCCCTCGATGGACAGCTCGGAGTGTCCCTAGTCGGCGACTCGGCAGAGGGCAGCGAGCGCGACGCGCTCGACGGGGCCGACGGCGTCAGCCGCGCGGCCGAGGACGGCCGCGGGGCAGCTGAGTTCGGCAGCGAGGGTCGCAGCGGCATGGCGCTCAGCGAAGCCCCCGAGAGCATTCCAGCGGCCGGCGTCGAGGAGATGTGCGCCATCTGCCGCTGCGAGCTGCGCGAGGACCCCGATGGCAACGACACCCAGGACGTGCGGATCGAGATCTTGCAGTGCCTTCACAGGTTCCACACGGTCTGCATCGAAGAGGTTGTGAGGGTGTGCAGCACGCCCCTGTCATGTCTGCAGTGCCCGACTTGCAGGATGAGCCCGCAGGACCTCCAGCGGCAGGAGGATGAGATGATGGCGCGCCAGGCGACGTCGCGCTTGGCGAGGAGGAGGGGGAGGCAGAGGAGGAGGAGAAGGAGGAGGAGGAGGGGGGGGGAGGAGGAGGAGAAGGAGGAGGAGAATGAAGATCGAGGAGGAGGAGGGGGAGGAGGAGAAGGAGGAGGAGGACGTCAGGGAGGGAGAAAGGGGAAAGGAGGAGCGCAACTGAAGCACACAGGGCGCCCAGTGTTATTTTTTTTTAGGGGGGGGGGTCTGCGCGGGTCGGGTGTGGCGACGGCAAGGGTCGTCTTTAAAACTAAGAGAGAGGAGAGAGAGAGGAGAGAGAGAGAGAGAGAGGAGAGAGAGAGAGAGAGAGAGAGAGAGAGAGACGAGAGAGAGAAGAGAGCGCAGAGCGATGGAGAGAGAGAGAGAGAGAAGACAAGAGAGAGAGAGAGAGGAGAGAGAGGAGAGCGTGAGAGAGAGAGATGAGAGAGAGAAGGAGAGAGAGAGTGAGGAGAGAAGAAGAGGAGAGAGAGAGAGAGAGAGAGAGAGATGAGAGAGAGAGAGAGAGAGAGAGAGAGAGAGAGAGAGAGAGAGAGAGAGAGAGAGAGAGAGATGGCCCTCCCCCCTCCGCCCGCTGCAAGGCGAGCGGCGCTCCGCCAACGGAGGTCGTGGAGGTCGGCAGCGACGATCCCGAGGTGCAGCCGCCGCCGCAGCCCGTGGTCCCGCGGCCGTCGCGCCCGCCGCTCCGTCGGGCCAGGACCATGAGCGAGTTCTTCGCTTCCTTGCCGTCGCCCGATTTCGACGCCGCGGGCCCCGCCGACGACGCTGCCGCCCCGCCCCCGACGCCTGCGACCCCGCCGACGCCTGCAACCATCGCCCTGCCAGGGGCTCCGCCAGCAGTCTTCGGCGACGCCCCTGCCCCTGCGCCGCCGCCAGCGCCTTCGACGCCAGCACCTTCGACGCCAGCGCCTTCAAGCCTCGGGCGCACGCCGAAGTACGGCATGTTCCCAGCGAAGCCGAAGCCTTCGATGGCCCCGCGCCTTGCTCGCAAATGGCATGGCATCGCCTCTCTTTGTCACCGCGCCTCTTCACGGGCCCCACTCTTTCGAGAGAGCTGAGGTCCGAGAAGAGGCGCGGTGACAAAGAGAGGCGCCCCTCGTCACTTTGCCTTGCCATTCGCGCGCGGGGCGCCCCAAGGCGCCCGTGGCCACGAGTCGGCCGACGTTCATTGACGACCTCCGCATGCACTGCTCGGACTGCGGCTGCGAGGTCCAGTTGGACGACAAGGTCAGGCTGCGCAACAAGGGGCGGGGCAATTTCAGATGCCCGCGCTGCGCGTGCAAGATCACACAGCTCAGCAGGGAGCTGGGGGAGTGGCCGACAGCAGAATTCTCCGCCCTCGACGACGAGGCCAAGAAGCAGTTTTACAACGGCGTGCGGGACATCACCACCGCCAAGGACGTCGTCGCCCACTTCCGCGAGTACATGAAGGGGTTCGAAGAGCACACCGAGTGGTATGCGGAAGGCGGCGAGTTCTTGCCGCTGAGCGTGTGGGCGACCCGCGGGTTCGACACGGATACCATCAAGGACATGTCTCATCCGTGGGACATCCGCCCCGACCGCATGTTCACGAACACTTACCGCGTCCCGATCTACTCGGCGGGCACGGCAGGAAAGAAGGGCAAGCGCCGCGATGACGTGGCGGAGAGGGGCGGCAAGCGGGCTAAAGTTGCTGGCGCCGAATCCGACAAGTCGGAGAGTTCCTCCGACAGCAGTTCCTCCGATAGCAGGCGCCACAAGAAGAAGAGGAAGAGCCGCACGGACAAGAAGAGCAAAAAAGAGAAGGACTCAAGAAAGGCAAAGAAGGAGAAGGAGCGCGAGAAGCAGGCCAAACTCCTGGAGGCCGCCGCCAAGAAGCAAGCCGCGAAGGCCATGAAAGGTGCTGAGTCTGTGAGGGACAAGGTCCAGGAGATGCGCGACTCTTTGGTAACCATCGTCGGCAACCCCAACTTCGCTGGGATGCCGCCGAACGTTCGCACCACCGTCGAGGAGGACAACATCAAGGTCCAGGACATCTACAATGACGTCGAGGCGATCATCCGCGGCGACAACGATCGCACCATCCGCCACTGCCCCGACGTCAAGGCGATCAAGAGCTACCTGGCCGACGTGAAGCGCAAGCTGGAGACGGTGCGCACGTTGATCCGCCAGGCGGGCACGTTCTGAACGTGCCGTCCCAGCTCGAGCTGGGCTCTAGGCCAGCCGCCGAGGGCGGCGCGGTGAAAGAAGGTGGCGGGCTAGGACGAGGACAAGGAGGAGAAGGAGGAGGAGGAGGACGAGGAGGAGGAGAAGGAGGAGGAGGAGGAGGAGGGGGGGGGGAGGAGTAGAATGATGACACCTCGGAGGAGGAGGAAGAGGAGGAGGAGGGGGAAGAGGAGGAGGAGGAGGAGGAGGAGGGGGAGAAGGAGGAGGAGGAGAAGGGGGAGGAGAAGCAGGAGGATGCACAACTGTCGGGCCCTGGCTTTTCAGACGGGCGGCGCCTGCCGCTTGAAAGCGCAACGCCGTGGCAATGGGGTGCCTCGGCGTTTAGTTTCTCTGCGATTGGAAAGAACCTCATCTCCTCCCTCCCAAGACGACCCAAGACGATCCAAGACGATGGCCATCGCAAGAAGCATCTGGGCCGCATGCACGCATCGTCACCTCGCGACGGCTCGAGCAGTCGCGAGGTGACGATGCATGCATGGCACGATCGTGCGTAGCCGCTGTTGGCTCGAGGCCCTGGGGGCTCGAACCGATGAGGCCCTTCGAGAGCCCCGATGGCAGCCAAGCGTTTGAAGGCGCAATCGTTGTTGCATTCGGGGTGCGCCACAGTTGATGGGTTGAGCAAGATCTTAGCAAAGTTGGACGACCAGGTAGTTGGCAAATCCACGCTAGCAAAAGCAAACCAAATCATTTTGAATCGCGTGGCTCGTGTTTTCAACGTTGCTTTGGAAGAAGGTGGCGAATTCAAATGGGAGGTCTCTGAGCCCTCGTTGTTGTTGCAAGAAATGGTTTCAGCTTCGGCTGAGTTTCAAGAGCTGTATGCGCGTGCCGCGAGGGCCGCGCCATGTTGTGCCGACTCACCTTGGAAATTAATCATAGGACTCGATGAGTTTACGACGGGGGACAAAAAGAAGCCCTCGAACAGGCGCAAGACAATGGTCGTTAGTTTCAACTTCATGGAAGTAGGCCCCACCGCGTTGTGCCACGAGCTGACGTGGATGACATTCGCTCTTTGCCGCTCAATTGTAATCAAGTCCGTCGTTGGTGGATGGCCTCGATTGTTCAGGGATCTGCTGCACATGCTTGTGGACGGTCCCCTCTCGTTTAAGACAGCGGGCTGCCCGCTCATGTTGCACGGGCAGGTGTTTCACTTGCATGCTGAGGTGTCGATCATTCTAACAGATTTAGACGGGCTTCGCATGACTTTTGACTGGGGGGGGGGACGTCATCACACAAACCATGTATATTCTGTGAAAACGTTTGGAAAAAACACGTCCCCCTTCTTGCTGGCAACGTGAGCATTTGTTGTGCAGAAGCAAGTGAGTTTCGCCCTCTAGACAACGCCAAGGTCATAGAGCTCATGGAGGTTTTGCTCCGCTTGAAGGGCCAGAGGGACAGCAACGAAATCACGCAAGCATTCTTCAAAGAAATGGTGCAGGGTCTTGGGTTCAACCCAAACCCCCACGGGTTGATGGCAGACGCCCTTCTGTGTCAAAATGTTGATTTGTTTTCGGCGATTCGTGCCGATTGGGTCCACAATCTTCTCGCGCACGGGACATTCTCTAAGGAGTGCTCATTGTTTTCGACGTCGTGTGAGAGCATTGGTTTGCGTTTTTCGTTCTGGAGAGACATTATGAGGGCAGATTGGGCATTTCCGAAGAGGCGCGGCGTGAAACATTCGGAATCGTTGACGCTTCGCGACCCCCAGCCAGCCCATTTAACGATTCGCAGGGACCCATCGGAAGTGGAAGGGCGAGAGGGCGAAACGCCCGTGCAGGGCGCGGGGTCCATTCGCGCCCGCTTTGGGCCGTTATCAGGCTCGCTCTAGGTTTTTCCCAACCATCCTGTGGTGGTGGGTCCTCGTTTTGAAGAGACGGTGACCCGCGTCTCCTCCTCTCCTTCTCCGCCTCCTCTCCTCCTCCTCCCTCCTCCCCCCTCCTCCCCCTCTTCCCTGCGTTTCACCCACCCAATACAGCGCTTCGTAGCCCCATAGGAGCTCCGCCGAAGGCCCGAGTACCCGCGCCCGCATGCGTCACCCACGCCCAATTCGGCACACCCCTCATACGTTTCGTGGCTCCATAGGGAGCTCCACCGAAGCCCCCAGTGCCCGCGCCCGCATGCGTCATCCACACCCATTTCGGCACACCCCTCACACGTTTCGTGGCTCCATAGGGAGCTCCACCGAAGGCCCCAGTGCCCGCGTCCGCATGCGTCACCCACACACATTTCGGCACACCCCTCACACGTTTCGTGGCTCCATAGGGAGCTCCACCGAAGGCCCCAGTGCCCGCGCCCGCATGCGTCACCCACACCCATTTCGGCACACCCCTCACACGTTTCGTGGCTCCATAGGGAGCTCCACCGAAGGCCCCAGTGCCCGCGCCCGCATGCGTCACCCACACCCATTTCGGCACACCCCTCACACGTTTCGTGGCTCCATAGGGAGCTCCACCGAAGGCCCCAGTGCCCGCGCCCGCATGCGTCACCCACACCCATTTCGGCACACCCCTCACACGTTTCGTGGCTCCATAGGGAGCTCCACCGAAGGCCCCAGTGCCCGCGCCCGCATGCGTCACCCACACCCATTTCGGCACACCCCTCACACGTTTCGTGGCCCCATAGGAGCTCCGCCGAAGGCCCCACCTGCATGCGTCACCCACACACAATTCGGCACACCCCTCACACGTTTCGTGGCCCCATAGTAGAAGCTCCGCCGAAGGCCCCAGTGCCCGCGCCCGCATGCGTCACCCACGCACATTTCGGCACACCCCTCACACGCTTCGTGGCTCCATAGGGAGCTCCACCGAAGGCTCCCGTGCCCGCGCCCGCATGCGTCGGCCACGCCCATTTCGGCACACCCCTCACGCGTTTCGTGGCTCCATAGGGAGCTCCACCGAAGGCCCCAGTGCCCGCGCCCACATGCGTCACCCACACCCATTTCTGCACGCCTCTCACACGTTTCGTGGCCCCATAGGGAGCTCCAACGAAGGCCCCAGTGCCAGCGCCCGCATGCGTCATCCACACTCATTTCGGCACACCCCTCACACGTTTCGCGGCTCCATAGGGAGCTCCACCGAAGGCCCCAGCGCCCGCGCCCGCATGCGTCACCCACACCCATTTCGGCACACCCATCACACGTTTCGCGGCTCCATAGGGAGCTCCACCGATGGCCCCAGTGCCCGCGCCCGCATGCGTCAGCCACACCCATTTCGGCACACCCCTCGCACGTTTCGTGGCCCCATAGGGAGCTCCGCCAAAGGCCCCAGTGCCCGCGCCCGCATGCGCCAGCCACACCCATTTCGGCACGCCCCTCACGCGCTCCGTGGCCCCATAGGGAGCTCCGCCGAAGGTCCCAGTGGGTGTGCCCGCATGCGTCCCGCACACCCATTTCGGCACGCCCCTCACACGTTTCTTGGCCCCATAGAGAGCTCCACCGAAGGCCCCAGTGGGTGTGCCCGCATGCGTCCCGCACACACATTTCGGCACACCCCTCGTACGTTTCGTGGCCCCGTAGGGGGCTCCACCGAGAAGATATTCACACTTGCAGTATTCACAATTGCATATGGTTGGGTCCTTCGCCAGGATAATTTTTTTCTGCCCAACGGAAACAAAGCTGCGAGACCCTAGCCCGCTGATTCCCCTTTGGCGGTGTGAGACTCTGCCCCCCCTCCCCCTCGGGGCCTCTGTTGGGGCCGTCTTGAGCCTTTCCTGTGCCATCGCAGGGCGACGAGATTACTGCTCTCCCCCTTGCTCTCCCCCTTCCCACTCCCCCATTTTGACGGACCCATGGCCTCTCGCGGGCTGGCGGGATTACACCACGCATTCTCCGATCACAATGAGGAAAAACAAAAGGTAATCTGCAGGGCCTCAGAATATCTTAGCCTTTACGTCATCATGCGCCACTACGTAGAAACGAACTTAGTGCACGACCCTCGGCTACAAAGGGAACGGGAATCATTCGTGGCAGCGTGCCGCCTCCTTGATTTATGTTTAGTGTGCAAGCGGTCTTCGGGGGAGGTGTTCGAGAGAGCGGCCAGGGAATTGCCTGCTGCCCTTAAGGAGCACAGTGTCAAGCACCAGCTCGCGTACGGCGAAGCAACAGTTATTCCCAAACACCACGCGTCCTTTCACGCCCCTTCCCAATTTCTCAGGGACGGGTGCGTGGTGGATATGTTCGTGGTGGAAAGGCTTAACCTCCAAGTTAAGAAGGTGGCAGAGAGTATCAAGAACACGGAAGTATGGGAACGATCTGTGTCCGCATCTCTTTTCACGCGGCAATACAATCAATTGTGCGAAGGCGGTGCTCATTTTAAGGATGGTTTGCTCGGCCGAGTTGGTTCAATCCAAGAGTATCCAAATGCACAGGTGTCCAGGGCCGTCTGCATGGAGGGTGTGGAGTTCCATGTTGGTGATATTGCCCTGGTGGGGGAGCGGCGTGGGAAAGTTGCAGCGTGTGCCCTCGACGGGGGTGAGTTGATCTTACTGTTGCAAGAGATGGTGCCGATTGGCCCAGCGACCCCCTCGAGTAATGCGTTCCGTTTGACTCGCAATGTATGCGCAGCGTTGGTAAGAGATGCCCGTGAGGCCCACGCTTGGCACCAGAGTGTCCTCGATGAGTACGTTGTGTCGTTCTAGTGGCGCTAGCGGCCCTTCCGCTGCGTGGCAAAAAAATACAGCCATCATGCACCAAACATCCCCATCGTGCCTCGTTCCTCCTTCTCATCCTCCTTCTCCTCGTCGTCGTCCTCCTCCTCCTCCTCCTCCTCCTCCCTCGCGTGGCGGGCGCTGGTCTGAGCGGATGCCCCGCTGTCTCCTGGGCGCCTCAGAAGGGGGAGCGGGGGCGGGGCGCAATCTGGAAAGGGGGGAAAAAAAAAAAAAGGCGATGGGGGGAGGAGAAGGAGGGGAGGAGGAGGAGGCGGCGGGCGAAGGAACGAGGAAGAATGCACAGGAGGAGGGGGAAGGTCACGCGAACACGACGACGACGAAGTTCTACAAGGGAGATTGAGGAAATAAACAAGTTAGATAAGTAAAACATAAGTTGGATAAGTCCCGTAAGCATTTGACGCTGCCTAGTTTGGTTTCTGACAAATGTGTGGCTCTATTGCGTGATTGGGGATATCGTGGTCGTCGTGCCCTTATGTGATCTAGACACGCTTGTAGTATTTCAGTACCATTTGAGTGCATTTAAAGGCACTACGACGACTTGAAATGAACTCCAAACACATTGAAGTCCACGTAATGTGGCTCATATCGCTCTTGTCTGGGCAATTGTATCAGTATTTTTCTTTCGAAAATACTGATTTTCTGCTCCCGGCGCCCTGGAACCCCTTCCGGGCCGATTCCGGCACCCAGGCCGGCGCTCGAACCGAACGCCCGGGCCGGCACCTGGGCTGGCGGCCGACGCGCGATGCGCTGCCACAAGCCAGCTTCCCGCAAGATCGGTCCAGAGTGGGAGGGGACGGAGCTGGGCGGGTGAAGGACCACCAGAGCAATGCTCCAGCCTTCCCTCAGCCCTGGGTCTGCTGACCACACAGGAGCACGGCAGACCACACAGGAGCGCGGCAAACCACAAAGGAGCAAGGCAGACCCCAACTGAGCACGGCAGTCCACACGTTCGCACGGCAGACCGCACAGGAGCACGGCAGACCGCACATGAGCACGGCAGACCAAGAAGGAGCAAACAGACCACACCAGGAGAACGGCAGCCACACAAGGACACGGCAGACAACAACAGGAGCGGACACGGCAGACCCCCACGGAGAACGGCAGACCACACAGTGGAGCACGGCAACCACAAAAAAAAAAAAAAAAAAAAAAAACTAACAAAACAAAAAAAAAAAAAAAAAAAAACATAAACATAAAAAACAAAGAGGCACGGCCAGACCATACAGGAGCACGGCAGACCAACAGGAGCACGGCAGACCACACGTTCGCACGGCAAAATCCACAGGAGCACGGCAGACCCCAAAGGAGCACGGCAGACCACAGGAGCACGGAAGACCGCACAGGAGCACGGCAGACCACACAGGAGCACGGCAAACCAAGAAGGAGCACGGCAGTCCACAGGAGCACCGCAGACGCCACAGAAGCCCGGCAGATCGTCGTCGTCGTCATCGTCGTCGTCGTCGTCTTCGTCAATAACGATCTCGAAAATTACGACAAAAAACGATGACAGAAAACGACCACAAACATAACACAAAAACCAACCGAACACGGACTCCAACAACAAAAAAACAATCAGAAAAACGACCGCAATCATAAAATGATAACGACGGCGACGGCGAGAACGGCAACAGCGGACGATTATAATGAAAACGACGACCACGACAAAGGAAAGGCACGCGACGACGACGACGGACAAACAAAAGACAAGACAGGATGGAACAGAAAAAGTAGGCTGGGCGACAACGGGTGGGGGCCCGCGTGGCCGAGAGAAAAGCACGGTGTCTACACCATGATGTGGCCAGGGCAGCAGACTACCTCGACAGACCAGCGCGGCAGGCCACCATTTAGTCTGTTCTGTTGCGTTTATGGGTTTCTTTGACGTTCTCGCCAATACGGTCTCTGACGCACGTGGTGGATAAAAAACGGCGCTTCCCGTTCTTGTCCGGTCAGGTTCCCCAAAATGGCCATTTCGCTCGAGACATCCTCGAAAAATCGAGGTGTTCGAGGCTATCGTTTAAGACGTCTTATGTCAAAAATGACGGTTTCGCTCGATACATCCTCAAAAAATCGGGATGTTGAAAAATATCAAAAATTTTTGTTATGCATGAAAAATGAGCGTTTCGCTCGAGACATCCTCGAAAAAATGAGATGCCGACAGAGGTGTTTTACAACCTCTTATGTTAAAAATGACGTTTTCGCTCGGGACGTCCTCAGAAAATGAGCAGGAGCACGGCAGGCGGAAAAAAAAGGAGCACGGCAGACCACACAGGAGCACGGCAGACCCCACAAGAGCACGGCAGACCACAAAGGAGCACGGCAGACCAAAGAGACGACACAAGGAGCACAGCAGATCCCGCAGGACCACGGCAGACACCACACGAGCACGGCAGATCCCAAATGAGCACGGCAGACCACAGAAGCACTGCAGACCACACAAGAGCACCGCAGACCTCACAGGAGCACGGCAGACCCCACAGGAGCACGGCATACCCCACAGGAGCACGGCAAACCACAAAGGAGCACGGCAGACCACAGGAGCACGGCAAACCACACAGGAACACGGCAGACCACACAGGAGCACGGCAATCCCCACAGGAGCACGGCAGACCGCGCGCAGGTACAACATAAACGCGCCTTTTGTTGTACCCCGAACGCCGCTGGCATTTCCCCCACAGGAGCACGGCAGACCCCACAAGCTCGCGGGAAACCCCAAATGAGCACGGCAGACCACAGGAGCACGGCAGACCACACAGGAGCACGGCAGACGCCACAGGAGCACGGCAGACCGCGCAGGAGCACGGCCGGCGCCGGAAAATGGAATTCCGAGGCGGTGCCGAAAAAAGGCCACTCCAAGACATATTTTTCTTTCGAAAATATTGATTTTCTGCTCCCGGCGCCCGGGAACCCCTTCCGGGCCGCTTCCGGCACCGGGGCCGGCGCTCGAGCCGAACGCCTGGGCCAGCACCCGGGCCAGCGCCCGGGCCGGTTCCGGCGCCGGCCGGCGCCGGAAAATTGAATTCCGAGGCGGTGCCGAAAAAAGGCCACTCCAAGACACATTTTTCTTTCGAAAATATTGATTTTCTGCTCCCGGCGCCCAGGAACCCTTCCGGGCCGATTCCGGCACCCGAGCCGGCGCTCGAGCCGGACGCCCAAGTCGGCGCCCGGGCCGGCGCCCGGGCCGGTTTCGGCGCCGGCCGGCGCCGGAAAATTGAATTCCGAGGCGGTGCCGAAAAAAGGCCACTCCAAGACATATTTTTTCTTTCGAAAATATTGATTTTCTGCTCCCGGCGCCCGGGAACCCCTTCCGGGCCGCTTCCGGCACCCGGGCCGGCGCTCGAGCCGAACGCCTGGGCCAGCACCCGGGCCAGCGCCCGGGCCGGTTCCGGCGCCGGCCGGCGCCGGAAAATTGAATTTCGAGGCGGTGCGGAAAAAAGGCCACTCCAAGACATATTTTTCTTTCGAAAATATTGATTTTCTGCTCCCGGCGCCCTGGAACCCTTTCCGGGCCGATTCCGGCACCCAGAACGCCCGGGCCGGCACCTGGGCTGGCGGCCGAGCCGGATCCAGCGCTGGCGTCGGCTCTGGCCGTCGCCGGAAAAATTGAATTCCGAGGCCGCGCTAAAAAAACTCATCCAAACAGATTTTTCGAAAGTGCATCATTTCTGCTCCCGGCGCTCGGAGGCTTCTGCGTCTCAAGGAGAGGTGGAGCAGACATTAAAGGAGGTAATAGCAAGCACGCGAACGCTATGGACGCGCGATGCGCTGCCACAAGCCAGCTTCCCGCAAGATCGGTCCAGAGTGGGAGGGGACGGAGCTGGGCGGGTGATGGACCACCAGAGCACTGCTCCAGCCTTCCCTCAGCCCTGGGTCTGCTGACCACATAGGAGCACGGCAGACCACGCAGGAGCGCGGCAAACCACAAAGGAGCAAGGCAGACCCCAAATGAGCACGGCAGTCCACACGTTCGCACGGCAGACCGCACAGGAGCACGGCAGACCGCACACGAGCACGGCAGACCAAGAAGGAGCACGGCAGACCACACAGGAGCACGGCAGACCACACAGGAGCACGGCAGACCACACAGGACACGGCAGACCCCACGGGAGCACGGCAGACCACACAGGGGCACGGCAAACCACACAAGAGCACGGCAGACCATACAGGAGCACGCCAGACCACACAGGAGCACGGCAGACCACACGTAAATGGCCATTTCGCTCGAGACATCCTCGAAAAATCGAGGTGTTGGAGGCTATCGTTTAAGACGTCTTATGTTAAAAATGACGGTTTCGCTCGAGACATCCTCAGAAAGTCGGGGTGTTCAAAAATGTCAAAAATTTTTGCTGTGCATGAAAAATAACGTTTCGCTCGAGACATCCTCGAAAAAATGAGATGCCGACAGAGGTGTCTTACAACCTCTTATGTTAAAAATGACGTTTTCGCTAGGGACGTCCTCAGAAAATGAGCAGGAGCACGGCAGGCGGAAAAAAAGGAGCACGGCAGACCACACAGGAGCACGGCAGACCACACAGGAGCACGGCAGACCCCACACGAGCACGGCAGACCAACGAGACGACACAAGGAGCACAGCAGATCCCGCAGGAGCACGGCAGACACCACACGAGCACGGCAGATCCCAAATGAGCACGGCAGACCACAGAAGCACTGCAGGCAGACCACAGAAGCACTGCAGACCACACAAGAGCACCGCAGACCTCAGTGGAGCACGGCAGACCCCACAGGAGCACGGCAGACCCCACAGGAGCACGGCAAACCACAAAGGAGCACGGCAGACCACAGGAGCACGGCAAACCACACAGGAGCACGGCAGACCACACAGGAACACGGCAATCCCGACAGGAGCACGGCAGACCGCGCGCAGGTACAACATAAACGCGCCTTTTGTTGTACCCCGGACGCCGCTGGCGTTTCCCCCACAGGAGCACGGCAGACCCCACAAGCTCGTGGGAAACCCCAAATGAGCACGGCAGACCACAGGAGCACGGCAGACCACACAGGAGCACGGCAGACGCCACAGGAGCACGGCAGACAGTGCAGGAGCACGGCCGGCGCCGGAAAATTGAATTCCGAGGCGGTGCCGAAAAAAGGCCACTCCAAGACATATTTTTCTTTCGAAAATATTGTTTTTCTGCTCCCGGCGCCCGGGAACCCCTTCCGGGCCGCTTCTGGCACCCGGGCCGGCGCTCGAGCCAAACGCCCGGGCCGGCACCCGGGCCAGCGCCCGGGCCGGTTCCGGCGCCGGCCGGCGCCGGAAAATTGAATTCCGAGGCGGTGCCGAAAAAAGGCCACTCCAAGACACATTTTTCTTTCGAGAATATTGATTTTCTGCTCCCGGCGCCCGGGAACCCCTTCCGGGCCGCTTCTGCGGCACCCGGGCCGGCGCTCGAGCCAAACGCCCGGGCCAGCACCCGGGCCAGCGCCCGGGCCGGTTCCGGCGCCGGCCGGCGCCGGAAAATTGAATTCCGAGGCGGTGCCGAAAAAAGGCCACTCCAAAACATATTTTTCTTTCGAAAAAATTGATTTTCTGCTCCCGGCGCCCGGGATCTCCTTCCGGGCCGCTTCCGGCACCCGGGCCGGCGCTCGAGCCGAACGCCTGGGCCAGCACCCGGGCCAGCGCCCGGGCCGGTTCCGGCGCCGGCCGGCGCCGGAAAATTGAATTCCGAGGCGGTGCGGAAAAAAGGCCACGCCAAGACATATTTTTCTTTCGAAAATATTGATTTTCTGCTCCCGGCGCCCTGGAACCCCTTCCGGGCCGATTCCGGCACCCAGGCCGGCGCTCGAACCGAACGCCCGGGCCGGCACCTGGGCTGGCGGCCGGGCCGGATCCAGCGCTGGCGTCGGCTCTGGCCGTCGCCGGAAAAATTGAATTCCGAGGCCGCGCTAACAAAACTCATCCAAAAAGATTTTTCGAAAGTGCATCATTACTGCTCCCGGCGCTCGGAGGCTTCTGCGTCTCAAGGAGAGGTGGAGCAGACATTAAAGGAGGTAAAAGCAAGCACACGAACGCTATGGACGCGCGATGCGCTGCAACAAGCCAGCTTCCCGCAAGATCGGTCCAGAGTGGGAGGGGACGGAGCTGGGCGGGTGATGGACCACCAGAGCACTGCTCCAGCCTTCCCTCAGCCCTGGGTCTGCTGACCACACAGGAGCACGGCAGACCGCGCAGGAGCGCGGCAAACCACAAAGGAGCAAGGCAGACCCCAAATGAGCACGGCAGTCCACACGTTCGCACGGCAGACCGCACAGGAGCACGGCAGACACCACATGAGCACGGCAGACCAA
The DNA here is from genome assembly GCA_963575745.1 of Prorocentrum cordatum. Lineage (NCBI taxonomy): Eukaryota > Dinophyceae > Prorocentrales > Prorocentraceae > Prorocentrum > Prorocentrum cordatum. The sequence continues at coordinate 32,554 of CAUYUJ010002614.1, read as the reverse complement.
GAAGGAGCACGGCAGACCACACAGGAGCACGGCAGACCACACAGGAGCACGGCAGACCACACAGGACACGGCAGACCCCACGGGAGCAGGGCAGACCACACAGGAGCACGGCAGACCGCACAGGAGCACGGCAGACCCCACATGAGCACGGCAGACCATACAGGAGCACGCCAGACCACACAGGAGCACGGCAGACCACACGTTCGCACGGCAAACTCCACAGGAGCACGGCAGACCCCACAGGAGCACGGCAGACCACAGGAGCACGGCAGACCGCACAGGAGCACGGCAGACCACACAGATGTCCCAAGACGGCCCAAGAGACCCCAAAGAGCCTCCAGGACGGCCCCCAAGACGACCCGCGGTGCCGCCAGGACGGCCCAGGATGTCCTCAGGACGGCCTCGAGACGGCCTCCAGACGAACTCGAGGATGACGGGAAGCGCCTCCAGCGTGCACCGTTGGCTCTGGGGCTTAATTTTCCTTAACTAAGGGGTACGGGCCCGCACTTCGGAACTCGCTGGCGGAGGCCTGCGGCAGCAGAGGGACGCGGGCACCCCGAGCCAGCCGGCACGGGTCTTCCTGCTCGTCGTCGTCGTCGTCGTCGTCGTCGTCGTCGTCGTCGTCGTCGTCGTCGTCGTCGTCTTCGTCAATAACGATCTCGAAAATTACGACAAAAAACGATGACAGAAAACGACCACAAACATAACACAAAAACCAACCGAACACGGAATCCAAAAACAAAAAAACAATCAGAAAAACGACCGCAATCATAAAATGATAACGACGGCGACAGCGAGAACGGCAACAGCGGACGATTATAATGAAAACGACGACCACGACAAAGGAAAGGCACGCGACGACGACGACGGACAACCAAAAGACAAGACAGGCTGGAACAGAAAAAGTAGGCTGGGCGACAACGGGTGGGGGCCCGCGTGGCCGAGAGACAAGCACGGTGTCGACACCATGATGTGGCCAGGGCAGCAGACCACCTCGACAGACCAGCGCGGCAGGCCATCATTTAGTCTGTTCTGTTGCGTTGATGGGTTTCTCTGACGTTCTCGCCAATACGGTCTCTGACGCACGTGGTGGATAAAAAACGGCGCTTCCCGTTCTTGTCCGGTCAGGTTCCCCAAAATGGCCATTTCGCTCGAGACATCCTCGAAAAATCGAGGTGTTGGAGGCTATCGTTTAAGACGTCTTATGTTAAAAATGACGGTTTCGCTCGAGACATCCTCAGAAAGTCGGGGTGTTCAAAAATGTCAAAAATTTCTGCTGTGCATGAAAAAATGAGCGTTTCGCTCGAGACATCCTCGAAAAAATGAGATGCCGACAGAGGTGTTTTACAACCTCTTATGTTAAAAATGACGTTTTCGCTCGGGACGTCCTCAGAAAATGAGCAGGAGCACGGCAGGCGGAAAAAAAGGAGCACGGCAGACCACACAGGAGCACGGCAGACCCCACAAGAGCACGGCAGACCACAAAGGAGCACGGCACACCAAAGAGACGACACAAGGAGCACAGCAGATCCCGCAGGAGCACGGCAGACACCACACGAGCACGGCAGATCCCAAATGAGCACGGCAGACCACAGAAGCACTGCAGACCACACAAGAGCACCGCAGACCTCACAGGAGCACGGCAGACCCCACAGGAGCACGGCAGACCCCACAGGAGCACGGCAAACCACAAAGGAGCACGGCAGACCACAGGAGCACGGCAAACCACACAGGAGCACGGCAGACCACACAGGAGCACGGCAATCCCCACAGGAGCACGGCAGACCGCGCGCAGGTACAACATAAACGCGCCTTTTGTTGTACCCCGAACGCCGCTGGCGTTTCCCCCACAGGAGCACGGCAGACCCCACAAGCTCGCGGGAAACCCCAAATGAGCACGGCAGACCACAGGAGCACGGCAGACCACACAGGAGCACGGCAGACGCCACAGGAGCACGGCAGACCGCGCAGGAGCACGGCCGGCGCCGGAAAATTGAATTCCGAGGCGGTGCCGAAAAAAGGCCACTCCAAGACATATTTTTCTTTCGAAAATATTGATTTTCTCCTCCCGGCGCCCTGGAACCCCTTCCGGGCCGATTCCGGCACCCGGGCCGGCGCTCGAGCCAAACGCCCGGGCCGGCACCCGGGCCAGCGCCCGGGCCGGTTCCGGCGCCGGCCGGCGCCGGAAAATTGAATTCCGAGGCGGTGCCGAAAAAAGGCCACTCCAAGACATATTTTTCTTTCGAAAATATTGATTTTCTGCTCCCGGCGCCCTGGAACCCCTTCCGGGCCGCTTCTGGCACCCGGGCCGGCGCTCGAGCCAAACGCCCGGGCCAGCACCCGGGCCAGCGCCCGGGCCGGTTCCGGCGCCGGCCGGCGCCGGAAAATTGAATTCCGAGGCGGTGCCGAAAAAAGGCCACTCCAAGACATATTTTTCTTTCGAAAATATTGATTTTCTGCTCCCGGCGCCCGGGAACCCCTTCCGGGCCGCTTCCGGCACCCGGGCCGGCGCTCGAGCCGAACGCCTGGGCCAGCACCCGGGCCAGCGCCCGGG
>CAUYUJ010002614.1:20000-25000 GCA_963575745.1 Prorocentrum cordatum | reverse complement strand
GCCTCCTCCCTAGGCCCACCGCCGAAGCGACGACCTCCCGGCTGCTGCTGCTGCTGCTGCTGCTGCTGCTGCTGCTGCTGCCTGGAGGCGGCCTCGGTGGCGCGCCGCTGGACGTGGACCTGGGCGGCGGCCCGCTGGGCGACGAGACTGCGGAGGCCCAACCACCCGCCGCCGCCGCCGCCGCCTCCGTCGTCGTCCTCGTCGTCGTCGTCGTCGTCGTCGTCGTCGTCGTCGTCGTTGCTGTCGTTGTCGAATACTCATCTCTAGAGAGTAATGAAAGTTGATCGATCTCCAGAAACGGTTCTGGGCGCTCTCGCCTCGACGCCGGCCACATTTTCTCCGAGAACGAGGCTCCCGCGCGAGCGTTGGCTTGAGTGTAAACGTGGGCCTTTGGAGGCCCGGCTACGACGACAACCGCTCCCGCTCGATACGTCTTCACAATTTACCCCGAGACAACCTGGCCATAGAGGCCCCCGCACTCAGGAACGGCGCTCTCGCTTGAGACTTCAACGCAATTCAAGCAAGCTGGCGGAGGCCCAGCCACGACGACAGGGGCTCCTGCTCGATACTTTCTCGCGATCTACTCCGATAGCCCCTGGCCAGGAAGGCCCCCGAACTCAGGAACGGCGCTCTCGCTGCGCTCGCTCGAGACTTTTCCGCGATTCAGTCAAATTTGTGGAGGCGCAACTACGACGACAAGGGCTCCCGTTCGATATTTCCCGAAGATGTATTCGCAGAGGCCCTGGTCAGAGAGGCCCCCGAACTCAAGAGTGGCGCTGTCGGTCCTGACTTTCTCGTACTTCAGTCATGTTGGTGGGGGCCCAGCCGTGACGACAAGGGCTCCCGTTCGATACTTCCTCAAGCTGTATTTCGAGGCCCCGTGGCCAGAGACTGAAATTCAGTAGCGGCGCCGGAGGCCATCCTGCGACGACATGGGGCTCCTGCTCGACGCGCCCTTGCAATGCACTCCTGCACGCCCTGGCCAGAGAGGCCCCCGAACCACAGGGGCCCCAGCACGCTGTTCATTCAGGCTGTCGGACACAGCGCACAGAAGCTCCAAGCGCGCCCACATGGGACCCAGCACGCTGCCCACTGAGGCCCTCGGGCACTACCCGCAGAGGCCCCCGCGCGCCAACAGAGGTTCCAGCATGCTGCCCACTGGGGCCCTCAGACACAGCCCGCAGAGGACCTCCGTAGCCATTTTGGCTCAAGCGCACCTGGGCTCGAGAGCGCGTGCGGAGTCCTTGCATTCTGCTGGCGCCTGGCCTTCGCAGGCACGCAGGATATGACAACAGGTTATTTTGGAATTGAGCGCTCGTCGGCCCAGCGGGACGTTTTGGACTATGCGTTACCTGTCGCTGCTGTTGTCATGGCGCTCGCAGCTCCATTCATTACGTTTGCAGCTTTGGGTCGAGGGCCTGTTCTTCAGGAGCTGAGAGCGGCAACGGGTCGGCGGCTTTCGCTCATCTCTTTGGTGATCACATTGTTGTCCCCGATGCTCTTCATTTCCAACTACTATCAGACAACACTTCTGCAATATGGTGTCTATTCGGTGCTGCTGTCTCAGGCGACCATCATGGCTGACCGAATGGGCAAGCGCCGAGCACTGCCGCCGCTGCTTGTCTGGCACTCGATCAACCTGCTAAATCTCATTGGCGGGGGCAATAGTTTGCTTCTCTTCTACAGTCTTGGAAACGGGGGGTTGATCAGGACTATTTTCAGCATCTCTCACGGCGATTGCCCAGACGGTGATGAAGCTGTGAGCTATTGCTCGGACAACTGGATCGCCGCGCAGTTGCTTGTTGGCTTCCTGTACCTCGTCCTTCACATTCTTGCCTTCTTTATCGTGGGCATGCGTGTCGCTCACTCATACGGTGGGGAGGATGACAAGCCCGTTGAAGGTGTTATCAGCACCATAGATGCGTAGCATAGAGAGAACGGGAAGATCATAGGGTTCCCTCGCCGGCCACATGGGCCAGATATCAAGGATCATGCGGACAGCAATGACACATGTCAAGAGACTGATGGCGAGGTGTGTGGCATCTGATTCATGGGGCGAAGTACCCAATGGTTCATATGTGGGGGTAGGACGTTGCCGTGCTAAAGAGTATGGCCTTCACTATCCTTTTGTGTATGCATGAGCTGTGAAATCACGGCCAGCTCGCAGGCAGTTCACAAGCAGCTCCTGTGTAGACCACTTACATCTTCCCCAGGAAAAGAAAAGACACAGCCCGCAGAGGACCCAAGCGCGGCCACAGGCCCCAGCCGACAGCGGCCCCAAGCGCGCCCACAGAGGCCCCGCCGCGCTGCCCACTGAGGCCTTCAAACGCAGCCCACAGAGGCCCCAAGCGCGCCCACAGAGGTCCCAGCCCACAGAGGCCCCAAGCGCGCCCACAGAGGCCCCAGCGCGCTGCCCACTGAGGCCCCCGACACAGCCACCGAGGCCCCAGCCCACAGAGGCCCCCGCACTCAGGAACGGCGTCGCCGCCGCCGCCGCCGCCGTCGCCGCCGCCACCGCCGCCGCCACCACCGTCACCGCCTCCGTCGTCGTCGTCGTCGTCGTCGTCGCCGTCGCCGCCACCGCTGTCGCCTCCGCCGCCGCCGTCTTCGTCGTCGTCGTCGTCGTCGTCGTCGTCGTCGTCTTCGTCGTCGTCGTGCTCGTGCTCGTCGTCGTCGTCGTCGTCGTCTACGCCGCCACCGCTGTCGCCTCCGCCGCCGCCGTCTTCGTCGTCGTCGTCGTCGTCGTCGTCGTCGTCGTCTTCGGCGTCGTCGTCGTCATCGTCGTGGTCGTCTTCGTCGTCGTCGTCGTCGTGCTCGTCGTCGTCGTCGCCGTCGCCGTCGTCGTCGTCGCCGTCGTCGTCGTCGTCTTCGTCGTTGCCGTCGTCGTCGTCGTCGTCGTCGTCGTCGTCGTCGTCGTCGTCGTCGTCGTCGTCGTCGTCGTCGCCGTCGTCGTCGTCGTCGTCGTCGCCGTCGTCCGTCGTCGTCGTCGTCGTCGTCGCTCGTCGTCGTCGTCGTCGTCGTTCGTCGTCGTCGTCTTCATCACGTGGTCGTCGTCGTCGTCTTCGTCGTCGTCGTCGTCGTGCTCGTCGTCGTCGTCGTCATCGTCGTCGTCGTCTTCGTCGTCACGTCGTCGTCGTCTTCGTCGTCGTCATCGTCCGTCGTCGTCTCGTTATCGTCGTCGTCGTCGTCTTCGTCGTCGTCGTCGTCGTCGTCGTGCTTCGTTGTCGTCTTCTTCGTCGTCGTCGTCTTCGTCGTCGTCGTCGTCGTGCTCGGCTTTGTCGTCTTCGTCTTCGTCGTGGTCGTCGCCGTCGTCGTCGTTTTCGTCGTCGTCGTCGTCATCGTCGTCATCCTTCGTCGTGCTTGTCGTCGTTTTCCGCCGCCGCCGCCGTCGTCGTGCTCGTCGTGCTCGTCGTCGTGCTCTTCCTCGTCGTCGTCGTCGTCGTCGTCGTCGTGCTCTTCCTCGTCTTCGTCGTCGTCGTCGTCGTCGTCGTCGTGCTCGTCGTCGTCGTCGTCGTCGTCGTCGTCGTCGGCGTCGTCGTCGTCGTCGTCGTCGTCGTCATCGTCGTCGTCGTCGCCGTCGTCGGTCGTCGTGCTCGTCGTCGTCTTTGTCGTCTTCGTTGTCGTGCGCGTCGTCGTTTTCGTCGTCGTCGTCGTCGTCGTCGTCGTCGTCGTCGTCTTCACCGCCACCGTCGCCGTCGCGGCCGCCGCCGCCGCTGCCGCCGCGGTCGTCGTCGTCGTCGTCGTCGTCGTCGTCGTCGTCGTCGTCGTGCTCGTGCTCGCTGTCGTCGTCGTGGTCGTCGTCGTCGTCGTTTTCGTCGTCGTCGTCGTCGTCTTCGTCGTCGTCGTCGTGCTCGCTGTCGTCTTCGCCGCTGCCGCCGTCGCCGTCGTTGTGCTCGTTGTCGTGTTCACCGCCGCCTCCGTCGTCGTGTTCGTCGTCGTCGTCGTCGTGCTCGTTGGCTTCGTCTTCGTCGTCGTCGTCGTCGCCGCCGCCGCCGCCGTCGTCGTCGTCGTCGTCGTCGTCGCCGCCGTCGTCGTCGTCGTCGTCGTCGTCGTGCTCGTCGTCGTCGTCTTCGTCGTCGTCGTCGTGTTCGACGTCGCCGTCGCCGCCGCCGCCGCCGCCGCCTCCGCCGTCGTCGTCGTCGTCGTCGTCGTCGTCGTCGTCGTCGTCGTCGTCGTCGGTCGTCGCCGTCGTTCGTCGTCGTCGTCGTGTTTGTCTGCTCCGACGGCTGTTGCATAGATTGTCTTGTTCGTCATCCTCCTCCCCCCTTCCCCATCCTCCCCGCCCCCGCCGCCGCCGCCGCCGCCGCCGCCGTCGTCGCCGTCGTCGTCGGCGTTCTCGTCGTCTTTCGCCGTCGTCGTCGTCGTCGTCGCCGCCGCCGCTGCCGCCGCCGGCGCCGCCACCGCCTTCGTCGTCGTCGTCGTCGTGCTTGTCGTCGTGCTTGTCGTCGTGCTTGTCGTCGTTTTCGTTGTCGTCGTCGTCGTGGTCGTCGTGTTTGTCAGCTCCGACGGCTGTTGCATATTATTGTTCCTCGTCCTCCTTGTCTTCTTCGTCATCCTCCCCCCCCCCGCCGCCGACACCGCCGCTGCCGCCGCCGCCGCCGCCGCCGCCGTCGTCGCCGTCGTCGTCGTCGTCGTCGTCGTCGTCGTCGTCGTCGTCGTTGTCGCCGCCGTCGTCGCCGCCGCCGCCGCCGCCGCATCTGCCGCCGCCGCCGCAGCCTCCGCCGCCGCCGTCGTCGTCGCCGTCGTCGTCGTCGTCGTCGTCGCCGCCGTCGTCGTCGTCGTCGTGGTGGTCGTCGTCGTCGTTGTCGTCGTCGTCTTCGTCGTCGTCTTCGTCGTCGTCGTCGTCGTCGCTGCCGCCGCCGCCGCCGTCGTTGTCATAGTGGACGTTGTCGTCGTCGTCGTCGTCGTCGTCGCTGTCGCTAGTCGTTGTCGTTCGTCGTCGTCGTCGTCGTGTATGTCAGCCCCGGCGGCTGTTGCATATTACTGTTCTTCGTCCTCCT
>CAUYUJ010002614.1:2500-17500 GCA_963575745.1 Prorocentrum cordatum | reverse complement strand
CTATCCTCCTCCTCCTCCTCCTCCTCCTCCTCCTCCTCCTCTTCCTCTTCCTCCTCCCTCATCCCTTCATCCCTTCCTCTCGCGACGTCGGCGACGCCGCTGCCGATGACGCTCGTGACGGCCAGCCCTGCGAGGCGATGGCGGAGGCGGTCTCCCAGGGCTGGTTGGTGGTGTGCTCCATGGACCTTCGCAGGAACGGTTTTCAGGGACCCCCCCCCAAACGGGAGGGAGCAGGAGGTCGAGAATGAGAAAGGGGAGGAGGAGGAGGAGGAGGAGGAGGAGGAGGAGGAGGAGGAGGAGGAGGAGGGGGAGGAGGTGGTGGAGGAGGGAGGAGGAGGAGGCGGGATCTGTGTGCGTTTTTAGTAGGGGCGCTGGCCATGTACTACTAGCAGCAGTACTATAGACAAGGCTATGCACCATCACCAACTGCCGTGCTCAACTCGTACACTACGTAGTATCATCACAGTAATAACCTCAGCTAGAGCAGAAAACATGATGCTACCACCTCGAGCGACATCAGTCCGATCCAATGTTGGCGCAACACACGAACATGTAGCCATTTATCCTTTAGCAATGATGATGTGATCGGGGCAGCCTTGGGACCCCAAGGGCCATAGGAAGAGGTCGAAATTGCTGTCGGGGAGACATTTCACCGATGCCAACCTCAGGGTGGGAGGAAGAGGACGAGGGTGATAGGGGAGGGGGAGGAGGAGAGGTGAATCTGACTAAAAGCAGTTCGCTTGTCAACTTCGCAAAGTCAGATCGATGTCGGGAACCCCCGTTCTCACAGTCGTGACCTTCTTGGGACTACCCGACCCAACTCCCAAGTACATGTTCGATACCAGCGTATACGTGGTTTGTGAACCTCGAAGTCGCGAGCGGCGACATGTTCACGCTTCTGTTTAAGCGTAGCCCGGCGCTCTCTGGGGCTTTCACTACCGTCAGAGAGCCAACAAAAACCCAGCAGGCACGCGCGCGCCTCTCGCGCACGTGGACCTGCCAGCTGGTGGCGGCGATGGCATCGACGGCGACGGCGGCAGTATCTCCAACTGTTACTCTCGGCTGCCCCGCTGCTAGTCAAGCAGGAGGGCGATCGCTGGCACACATCATTCTCACCGGCTAGGCTGCGCCCCATACGCGAGCAGCAGGCCAAGCCAGGCTGCAGTCTCAAGTTCTCGAGCGAGAGATCCGCGCAATCGCGTGCCAGCAGGACAGCCGAAACTAATTTGCGCGGCCCGCCGGCGCGGCCCGCAGTCTGGCAGGGCTCATTCCGACGTCGGAAGCCGCGCAGCGGCTGCACACGTCTGAAGTCTAGAGGGCGACGCATCACTGCGCAGCCACATCAACAAGTTCTTGCTGCTTCGCGTGTCCTCACCAGCCCATCCAAAACGATCCCTGGACGACTTGCATTGCTGAAGAAAGCGTCGCAATACGCAGTGGACGAGAGGGGGACATATCTATAGTTATATGTATGTATTTATGTATGCATGCATGTGTGCATGCATGCATGCATGCATGCATGCATGCATATATTCATGAATGTATGTATGCATGCATGCATGCATGCATGTATGTATGTATGTATGTATGCATGCGTACATTCGTGTATGCGTATAAATTCATGCATGTATGTATGTATGTATGCATGCATGCATGCATGCATGTATGTATGTATGTATGTATGTATGTATGTATGGCTGTCTATCTGCCTGTCTATCTGTCTGCATGTATGTATGTATGCATGTATGTCTGTACGTATGTATATATGTATGTATGTATCTCTCTCTCACTATATATGGGTATGTATGTGTGTGCGTGCGTGCGTACGTGCGTGCGTGCATACATGCATGTATGCATGTATGAATGTATCTATGAATACATATGAATATATATATACATGCATCTGAATTTATTTGTTGTGTACATATATGCATGTATACGTTTGTAATTTCACACTGATATGCCTTCGCGACTTTGTCGAATGAGAAGGACGAGGAGGAGGAGGAGGAGGAGGAGGAGGAGGAGGAGGAGGAGGAGGAGGAGGAGAAGAAGGACATGCTGCTCGATTTCCATGCTCGGCTCTCTCGGCGGCGGGAAGACAGAGCGTTCTCTGCTGCTTCCCTTGGTGCTGCTGCTGGTGCTTCTACTGGAGGTGCTGCTTCTGGTGCTGGTGCTGCTGCTGCTGCTGCTTGTGCTTCTGCTGCTGCTGTTGCTGGTGCTGCTGCTGCCGGTGCTGCTGATGCTTCTGCAGGTGTTGCTGTTGGTGCCGCTGCTCGTGGTGCTGGTGGTGGTGGTGCTGCTGCTGGTGCTGCTGTTGGTGGTGGTGCTGCTGGTGGTGCTGCTGCAGGTGCTGCTGGTGCTGGTGGTCAAAGCGGGCACCAATTGTGAACAGAGAGATGGGGTGAGGGCCTCCGGAAAACTCTCTGGGTCCATCTCTGGGGCCCGTGCAAGGAAGGCGAGGAGCAGGAGGGGTGTGGGAAAGGGGGTTGGGAAGAGAGCGCGAGTCTCATTCCCAAGAAGTCCCTTCGATAGGCAGCAAATAATTCTTTGTCCTATTCATCTGCCGCACGGCCAACCGAACGAACGAACAACTGTCTCGGCGCGCAGTGCTAGCTTCGCTTGCGCGCATCCTGGCTTCCTTCCGTTGCTTCCTTCGCTTCTTTCTCACCCTCCTCTTCTTTTTCCTCTTCCCCTGCTTCGACTTGTCCCGCCCCCCCTTCCTTTCCAGCTCGGAGCTGTCACGGCGCGCGAAGAGCGCAACCCAAAGGGCGTTGCTGTAATTCTTTGGTGTGCCACGAAGTCTCGTGTAATTCCTTTGTGTGCGGTCTGGTTACACTGCCAACGCGGGGGGGCATACGAAGGAATTTCCTTTGTGTGCGATCGTTTTCGCCGCCCCCACAAGAGCACGCGCGATTCCTTTGTGTAGAGCTTGCTTTCCTGCCCCGAGGAGCGCGCGGGGACTGGCGCTAGAATCACAAGGCCGCGGCGCCTGGCAGTGCGATGAACCTGCGCCGGATACCACGGCCAAAACGATCCTACGTGGATTTCGGCTCTTCTGCCGAAGTCGCGCTGGCAGCTGGCCAGCCACATCGCCGGCCCTGCATGCCCGCGCGCGCTACTGCGTTCTACTGCCGCGACGCGTGCTGCTGTCAACGGATGAACAAACTGACGTTGCACGGCGATTTGGCTGTGCCAAACCACCATGGAATGTTTGTCGGTAGCGGATCTTGGGATCTCGTCGCCGCCGACAGCCTTGTCACACCATACATGTCAATTGCATCCTAGAGCACGCCCGAGCATCAACCCTGGTTCGGATCGCTGGGGATGCAGAGGCATGTGTGCGCATGCGTTGCACCGTTGGTGGTGCCAAAACCCTTTGCATGAAATTCCTTCGTGTGTTTTTTTTTCTGGCTCCTAGAAGGGCGGTTGGGATTTCAACGGAGCGGGGCGACGTTGCCGTTCGACGTCATAGCGCCGAGGGTCGGGTGGTCTGCGCGACGGAAGGTGGGCCGAGGGTTCGCAGCCAATTCGGAGTCGCGGTTGAGTTTGGCCGAAAACGAGGCGCGCTGCAGGAAGGATTCGGCCACGCGCACGAGGGGGGCTTGTGAAGGGGGGGTCATGTGGCTCCAGAAGGTGCCCCAGGGAAAGGGACTTCCGAGACGGGCGATGCCGATTTCTCAAGTCCGTTCGGCTTCGCCCACAAAGTCGCCGCGCGACGCCTCCGTTCGCATTTCTCGAAGTCTCAGGTGCAACGCCGCGGTCTCAGAAGTCCCTGTCGCTGGCGTCCCTTTAGGAAACGTAGCAGGACGGCTTCTTAGACGCAGCCCTGCTCAGAAAGCGCGGGCCTTCTCTATGGATGTAGGGCCGGCGCCTTTTAAGTAGCAGCAACCCTCTAAGAAACCTGCCCCTCTCCCCCTAACCCCCTGTGCGCGCCGCCAAAGGGTGGGAACACGATGAATACCGAACGGGATATAGACCAATTCTGCCGATGCCGAATGCGGCAGGGCCGCTTGACCCCTAAAAGCGGTCGGCGCACGCGCTGGAGCGAAGAACTGATCCCAGTTCAGCAATGCCCGGACCTTCGGGTGGCTGGGAGAGGTGAGCCTCTCCATGAAGGGGAATAAGACGGTCGGAATAATTAACTCGTGAAACCACCTACTCCCTAACAGGGTGGTGGGGTTTGGTGAAATGAGGAGAACGATGATGATGATGATGATGATGATGATGATGATGATGATGCTGATGATGCTGATGATGATGATGATGATGATGGTGGTGATGATGATGATGATCATGATGATGATGATGATGATGATGATGATGATGATGATGATGATGATGATGATGATGCTGATGCTGATGCTGATGCTGATACTGATGCTGATGCTGATGATGGTGATGGTGATGGTGATGGTGATGGTGATGGTGATGATGGTGATGGTGATGGTGATGGTGATGGTGATAATGCAGCACAGTGAGGACGAGGTTGACGAGGATGAGGACGGGACGAGGAGGAACATGATGAAGATGAGCAGGCTGACGAGGAGGAGGAGGAGGAAGAAGAGGATGATGAGGATGATGACGAATGCGGTGAGGTGCGGTGGGGAGGGTATCACGAGAAAGAGAGGACCATAACGCTGGAGAAGGATAGTGGGGAGGAAGAGGAGGAGCAGGAGGAGGAGGAGGAGGAAGAGGAGGAGGAGCAGGAGGAGGAGGAGGAGGATTCTGCTACGAGGATTCTGCTACCCTGATCTGCGGCACTATGAGCAAGAGAGCGCCGCCGGCGACAACACGCCTCTCCTACCCCAGGCCGTCTCTGGGCGACGAAGTTCAGCTTTAAGGACCCTTCTTGAGGCGAGTGCGATCCTGAGCCCTTCTAGACTGATAGATGACGACGTGGACCCCCAGCTATCCCCTCGGTCTGCCGCGCAAGCCTTGCACCCATTGCCATGTCGCGCGCGAGCGGATTCCAGCGCTGTAGCTGATGACTGCCTTCTCGCACGAGCTGGCCCCATCAACGTTGCAGCTGATGAGGTGTGCCTCTCGCTTCTCGCAGAGCAGCGCTAGGGGTAGACGTGTCAGGATATCGGGTTCCATCTTCACCTTTTCCCATCCCTGGAGTAGCGACATCGGGCTCTACCTTCGCCTCCCGCTTCTCGCAGCAGGGTGTCGAAGTTAGAGTTGGGCTCCATCTTCGCCTCCCACTTCTCGCATAGTAGTGGCTGAAGGCTTTGCTTGATTCTTCATGGGCTCCATCTTCGCATCCAGCTTCCGACATCTCGTCGGATGCAGCTGACGGCGTCGGGCTCGACCTTCGACTTGCCGCTTTGCGCAGCTCGTCGGCTGTAGCTGACGGCGTCGGGCTCGACCTTCGATAGGCTTTCTCGTGTGGGGCTCCAACTTCGCCTCCCGCTTCTCGCAGTGAGGTGACCACTGCTTCTTGCCCTGATCCCAGCGCAATAGCTGATGACGTCGGGTTCGTCCTTCATTTCTTGCTCCAGCGTATGGCCTGGCTCCAGCTTGTCTTGCCCTGATTTCAGCACTGTAGCTGACGGCATCGGGCTCGTCCTTCATCGCCAGGGGCCTCCGTCCATCGCGTCGGCTGTAGCTGACGGCATTGGGCTCAGCTTTCTGGTTCCCCCTGCTCCGTCGACGTGCCTTGTAGCTGATGGCATCGCGTCCTTCGGCTTCCCGCAGCGCCAACGCGGGCTGCCACTGCTTTCTTTCTGGCTCGCACGAACCGCTCCCAGTATTGTGTCTACCACTGCTGATCTTGGCTAGCCCCTGCTCGCCGCACGAACCGCTCCCAGCAATATAGCTGATGACGCTGCAGATCTTGGCTGGCCCCTGCTCGCCTGGTCTCTCGCACGAACCGCTCCCAGCGATGTAGCTGCTGAGTCCCTGCTGCTCCTGCTTCCTCCCCCCCGAGTAGCGCCATGGGTGACTGCCTCTGCTCGGCCTTTCCGCACGAGCGAGCTGGTCCCAGCCCCGTGGCTGATGACGCCGCCACGCCAGGGCTCTCGGGCGGTGTGTCTTGTGGGTGCTGCCCGCCAGCCGCAGCCGCACCCTGCCTGCGCACCCGTGCCAGCGCCCCAGTGGTCCGCGCCGCCACGCGCCAGGATGACGAGAGGGGGGAAGAGAGAGAAGAGAGCAGCGAGGGGACGGGAAAGGGCACTCCTCCTCCTGACCGCCTCGCGCGCGCCTGATCTCAGCACTGCAGCTGATGGCGTTGGGCGCTGCGCCTCTTGATGAAGGCTCCCACGGACGTGGCCATCACGAAGTCGGCCCGTGGAACACCCGCGCGCGCTCCCGTGCAGGGGGAGGCCGCCTGGGCGCGAAATGGCTAGGAGGAGGAGAAGGAGGAGGGGGAGGACGACTAATAATCATACGAATAATATTAAAAAAGACGACGAAGCAGAAGACTGATAAGAAACCTACTAATACTAAGACGAACCACAATACTAAGAAGAAAACGAGTAATAGCAATACTGATCATATCAGTCATACGAATCACCAGACACATCATATGACTAACAATAAGAACAGTACACATAATGTCACACTACTACTAACAAGAAGATCTATAGATATATATAGAGAGAGAGTAATAACAATAAGAAGATACTCATAGCAATACTAATACGAGTGATAATCCTTGTAACAATACGAATCATGAAATAATAGTGTTAATAATAAGAGGAGAAGGAGGAGGAGGAGGAGGAGGAGGAGGAGGAGGGAGGGAGGAGGAGGAGGAGGAGGAGGAGGAGGAGGAGGGAGGAGGAGGAGGAGGAGGAGGAGGAGGAGGAGGAGGAGGAGGAGGAGGAGGAGGAGGAGGAGGAGGAGGAGGAGGAGGAGGAGGCGGAGGAGGAGGAGGAGGAGGAGGAGGAGGAGGAGGAGGAGGAGGAGGAGGAGGAGGAGGAGGAGGAGGAGGAGGGAGGGAGGAGGAGGAGGAGGAGGAGGAGGAGGAGGAGGAGGAGGAGGAGGAGGAGGAGGAGGAGGAGGAGGAGGAGGAGGAGGAGGAGGAGGAGGAGGAGGGAGGAGGAGGAGGAGGAGGAGGAGGAGGAGGAGGAGGAGGAGGAGGAGGAGGAGGGAGGAGGAGGAGGAGGAGGAGGAGGAGGAGGAGGAGGAGGAGGAGGAGGAGGAGGAGGAGGAGGAGGAGGAGGAGGAGGAGGAGGAGGAGGAGGAGGAGGAGAGGAGGAGGAGGAGGAGGAGGAGGAGGAGGAGGAGGAGGAGGAGGAGGAGGAGGAGGAGGAGGAGGAGAGGAGGAGGAGGAGGAGGAGAGGAGGAGGAGGAGGAGGAGGAGGAGGAGGAGGAGGAGGAGGAGGAGGAGGAGGAGGAGGAGGAGGAGGAGGAGGAGGAGGAGGAGGAGGAGAGGAGGAGGAGGAGGAGGAGGAGGAGGAGGAGGAGGAGGAGGAGAATGACGAAGGGGAGCGGGGATGCCGATGAGAAGGAGCTCCCTCGGAGCCTGCTATCACCCACTAGTCGGTGGGGGTCTACCTGGGGAATCTCCGAGGATTGCCAGGGCTCGACGGGGGGGCGGCGGAAAGCCTGCCCTCGTCGCAGGCTGCAGGACAGGGGGAGACGGTGGAGGAGGAGGGGCAGGAGGAGCGTGAGTAGGGCCGCGGGCCGCGCTCAGGAGCGACGTGTCGCTGGAGGCGGTGCTGCTGCTCTGCGAGGCCCTCGGCTGTTCGGCCTTGTGCTCGCCGTCGTCCTCGTCTTCCTCCCGGTCCCGGTCCTCGTCCCGATCCTCCTGGTCCTGCTTGCCTCCGTCCACGTCCTCCTGGTCGTCCTCTTGGTCGTCGTCGTCGTCGTCGTCGTCGTCGTCGTCGCCGTCACCGTGGCAGCCACCGTCGGCGTCGTCGTCGTCGTCGTCGCCGTCGTTCTGATCCTTTTTGTCCTCCTCGGCGCCGTCCTTCCCCTCTCTGGCTCGTCGTCGTCGTCGGGCTCCTGCCCTCTGTCGTCCTCCTAAGAGGGGCCCCGCCCTGCTCTCATCTCTCCTCGTCTGCGTCCTGCTGGAGCTGCTCTCCGTACGCACGGTGCGCCATGCTTCCACCTCGCGTTTCTGTGGGAGTGCTCTGCGCCTTCGACTGATGTTTGTGTATACGCCTAGGCCCCCTAGATAGGGTCCGAGGACATGGGGTCGGAGGATCGCCCCGTGACGTCGATGCATCGGCGATGCGGCTCGATGTGGAGCCCGATATTCTTCACGCTGGAGTCGCCGATGCATCGCCGATGTCGCCGATACATCGCCGATGCATCCTCGATGCATCGCCGATGTATCGGCGTTGCGGCGCGATCCTCCGACCCCATCTCTTCCGACCCGATCTGGGAGGCCTCTAATGTGCCTGGAGAGGCGGCTGTGACATTGTCCGCGGTCAGCTGACCGAAGCACTTCTGGATGCATACCGACTCGCAGATCTGATGTTTTTGTCTATGTTGCCGCATCTGTTCGAAGTTGCCCCCCGTGCTGGGATCAGGCTGCTTTTAGGTGACGCGCCCTGAAACGACTCTTGGTCTCCGTTGCTCCGCATTTGGTTCAAAATCGTGTGTTGCCTTTTCTTAGTTGGCTGTGCGAAGGGATCCTAACCTCTTCTGTACATCAATACTCGTGGCAATATCCTCACGAAGCGGGGCTCCTCGAGTATACTCCTTTCGTCGCTCTCGCTTCTGGCCGCCCCTGCGAATCAACCCAGTACGATGCAATGCACGACAATGCAATTTAACACAATCACCGCGAAGCAACACAAAGCAATGTGACACACCTCATCGCAAAGCACACCAATGCGAATGTCAATGCGAATGAAATCCTACGCAATTGTTTGCCGTGCAACGCGTTGACAGGAGAAGCATAACAGGGCGCGCAGAGCAAAACCGTTCACTCCGTGTGTCCCGAAGCAAGGAAAGCAAATCATCGCGAACTGACGCGACGCAATCACTGCACTGGTTTGCACTGGGCTGCACTGCAACGTAAAACAAGCAGAGACAAGGCACATACAAAAACGATCCAATGCAAATCGACACGACACGAAACGAAGCCAAACACACCACGCCAGGACATAGCAACACCGAGCAAGTTGTATCAAAGCAAAGCAACGCCGCGGCATCTGGCAGCATACCTCAGCCTCAACTGGTCGTAATATTATGGTAATCTTGCAGTTGGTACTAGGCTCCTGATTGGGGTCACGACAGGCTCGTCTCTGTTGCATCCTCTCCGGAGCCCTGGTACCCTGGCGGGGATGCTCGGGGTCACGCCAAATGCTTGGTTTATCCTGCGCTTTTGCTTAGGTTGCGCTTTGACGAGATCATTTACAGAAGATTCTGCAATCCTGTCGCAGCCGACCGTGCGGCCAACCTTATCGTGGTCCACGTTCGATGGCAATATAGTCTTTAGCGCGCGGTACCTGAGATTTATTTTGGAGAGAGTGCGGGCGACATGGGTGGAGGAGTTGTTGCGTTGCCGCATCCTCTCCGTGCGGATGACATTTCGCTCAGCTAATTTTGCGCGGGGACGCTTGTACATTCTTGCTGTTGTTTTCCAGATCGGACTCTGAAGCCTGCATGGCTGTTGGAGAAGTGGCCAGGCGGAGATCCATGACGGCCACCCTCCGAGCGCTCGCTGCCCGAGAACTCCCGCGGCAAATTCCCCGAGTTTGCAGCGGGCCCCGGCAGCTGCCGCCTCTTACCAGCTCCATCCCGCGTGTGCGCGCCGAGGCGGGGCTCACGCCGTGCCCTAGACGCCCCCTGGCGTGGCATGAGCACCGCAGCCTGCGTCCAAGGCAAGGCCGTCGGCGCCCATGGAGCATGGCTTGGGCAAAGCCATGGCGCGGTCCTGCAATTCTTGGCAGGGCTGGGGCACTGGCTTCAGAGCCTCGGTCGTGTCTGGGTACCTGTAGGTATCCGTTGTCGAGCTTACGAGCACGTGTGTAGCATGACATGTTACGACGAGAGGTGATTGTGGCGCTGGCAGCGGCAGAGCTGTAGCTGGCCCGGGAGTAGTTCTGTCTCTCGAGCCCCAGCTTTCTCCCCCATCACCGTGTGAGCCTGTGAGTTCAGGACGCAATCCTGTTGCATGGCCTCTCGGATGGGTGATCCACTCACCGAGTAGTCAAGCGAGCCCACCGTCTCTAATCCAATTCTTCACGATTCGCGTATCCCCACCAGCCCATCCCAAAGCAGCAGCTTTTGCGAGGCATGCTGGTTGTCGTTGTTTTAGGGCGTGCCTTCTCCTGCCCTCGCATGCACTTCCTTTTTCCTCCTACATCCCGCCTGTTCCCGTTTAGCTCTTCCTTGTGGGAGGAGTGGGTGGGGCACGGGGCCGAGGAGGAGGAAGAAGAGAAGGCGGTGCGAGGCGAGAGGGAGACAGCGGCGACGACGACGGCGACGACGTCGATGACCACACAAACGACGACGACAACGACGACGGCGACGACGACGACGACGACGACGACGACGACGACGACGACGACGACGACGACGACGACGACGACGACGACGACGACGACGACGACCGCGACGACGCCGACGACGAAGACGACGACGACTACGACGACGACGTCGACGAGTCAACCATCAATGCCTTTTCTGGGTCTTTCTGTCTGAGAGCCTCTTGGAGGCATCTTGGGGCTATCCACGGGCCTTCTTGGGGATCTTTTGGAGGTCTTTGGGGCCTTTTGGTGTCCCCTGTGGTGCCTCTTGGGGCACCCTTGGAGCTCGTTTGGGGGGTCTTGGGGCCCTCTTGGGGCTCTTTGGGGGGTCTGGGAGGTAAGACTCAGAAAGGAGCGCGGCGTCAATTTCGGTTCTTCCTTCGGAACCCGAGAAGTGGCCTCTTGGGGCCCTCCTGGGCCGCTCTTGGGGCGCTCTTGGGCGCTCTTGGGCCTGTCTTGGGCCTCTCTGGGGCCTGTCTTGGGGTTCTCTTGGGCCATCTTGGAGCCATCTTGAAGCCTCAAGAGCCCATTGAAAGCGAAAATGAGATCGTTCTTTTATTACTTCCCGACGTACTGCGTGTTACCCCCCGACCCCCACCCCACGTAATGGTGACGCGGGGAAACCGGCTACAGGTGTGAACGCGCGCAGTTTTCCATAGAGGAGGTGGAGGAGGAGGAGCAGCAGCAGCAGGAGCAGCAGCAGGAGGCGGAGGTGGATGATGATGATGGATGGATGGATGGATGGATGGATGGATGGATGGATGGATGGATGGATGAATGGATGGATGGATGGATGGACGGATGGACGGATGGACGGATGGACGGATGGACGGATGGACGGATGGACGGATGGACGGATGGATGGATGGATGGATGGATGATGATGATGATGATGACGATGATGATGGTGATGTTGATGGTGATGGTGATGGTGATGATGAGGATGAGGAGGAGGAGGAGGAGGAGGAGGAGAAAGAGGAGGAGGGAGGAGGAGCTGTGTAGGAGGTGAGAGGGAGGAGGAGGAGGATGAGGAGAGGAGGAGGGAGGAGGAGGAGGAGGAGGAGGAGGAGGAGGAGGAGGAGGAGGAGAGGAGGGGGAGGAGAAGGAAGGAGGAGGAGAGGAGGAGGAGGAGGAGAGGAGGAGGAGGAGGAGGAGGAGGAGGAGGAGGAGGAGGACGACCGACGTGACTCGGAGGCCCCGAGAGGTGCACGCAGACACGGGGGCCTCGTTGGACACACGGTTGTTGCCGCTGCTGCTGCGGCAACAGGTGGTGTACAGAAACGTTGTGTTGCACGCATGCATCGGGGTGCACGCATGGCGAGCTCACACAGATAATGTGGTGAACGCAGGCACGGAAGTGTACACAAGCGCTGCGGTGCATTTGATTGCTTTTTGTACGCGGGCATCGCGGTGTACGCAAATGCAAACTTGCACACGAGCGCATATGTTCTTTTACTTTTACTTTTACTTTTACTTTTACTACTACTACTACTACTACTTCTACTACTACTACTACTACTACTACTACTACTACTACTACGACTTACTACTACTACTACTACTACTACTACTACTAGTATTATTAGTAGTAGTACTACTACTACTACTACTACTACTACTACTACTACTACTTCTACGACCACTACTATTATGATTGCTACTGCTACTACTACTACTACTACTACTACTACTACTACTACTACTACTACTACTTTTACTATTACTAATGTTACTACCACTTCTACCATCACTGCTAATACTGTTGCTACTGCTACTACTACCACTACTACTACTACGACTATTTCTTCTACTAGCCACAGTAGTAGAACTAGTACTACCACCACTACTACTACGACTACTACTACTACTACTACTACTACTATTACTACTGCTACCTACTACTACTACTACTACTACTACTACTAGTACTTCTACTCGTACTTCTACTCGTATTACTACGGCTGCTGTTCATGTTATTTCTACGACTATGACTACTACTACTATTACTACTATACTACTACTACTTTTACTATTTTTATTACTACTACTACTACTACTACAACTACAACTACAACAACAACAACTACTACTACTACTACTACTACTACTACTACTACTACTACTACTACTACTACTACTACTACTACTACTACTACTACTACTACTACTACTACTACTACTACTACTACTACTACTACTACTACTACTACTACTACTACTACTACTACTACTACTACTACTACTACTACTACTACTACTACTACTACTACTACTACTACTACTACTACTACTACTACTACTACTACTACTACTACTACTACTACTACTACTACTACTACTACTACTACTACTACTACTACTACTACTACTACTACTACTACTACTACTACTACTACTACTACTACTACTACTACTACTACTACTACTACTACTACTACTACTACTACTACTACTACTACTACTACTACTACTACTACTACTACTACTACTACTACTACTACTACTACTACTACTGCTGCTGCTGCTGCTGCTACTACTACTACTACTACTACTCCTGCTGCTGCTGCTGCTGCTACTACTACTACTACTACTACTAGCGCTGCGACTACTGTTTGTACTACTATTATGTGTATTACTACTGCTACTGCTACTTCCAGTAATCCCACTCGTACTAGTAGTACTTCCTGGACTACTAGTATTTCCAGTATTACCAGCACTACTAGAGTTACTAGTACTACTCGTACTAGTAGTACTACTAGTACAACTAGTACTACTCGTACTACTAGTACTACTCGTACTGATCGTATTCGTGCTAGTACTAGTACTCGTATTGGTAGTAGCACTCGCCGCGGCGGCCGCTGTTACCGTCGCCTCTCCCCCCTCCCCTTGCACCGAGCTACCTTGAGTCATCGAGGGCTATCTTGAGCGATCTTGAAGGTCTTCTTGAGCTCTATTGGGCTGTCTTGGCGCCATCTTAGGCCAACACAGACGCTCCAACGACCCGAAGGGAAAGAAGGGGGTTGGACAGAGTTGGCTTTTCAAACCACTCACGCCCAGAGGGCTGGTGGGATTGCTGCCCGTCATCCTCGTCCTTGCGCAAGCCGCGATGATGCAGCCTGCGCCGCCTGCAACCCGTGCCATTCGCTGGTGGACAATCATGTCGGCCCGCAGGCCGACCAGTCCAACGTAGAACATACACACGAAAGCGTGTCAGGGCACATCGTCAGAGAGAGTGGGCCAGAAGATGTTGAACGGGGGAAAAGGAAGCGGTGCGTACAGGGCGTCGCGAGTCGCGTGGCGGCGTGTTGTGAGCCGTAGAGAGTAGAAGGGAAACCGTTGTCCTCTTCTTCTTCGTTTCTCCTATCATCCTGCTCCTTTTCTCATCTTTGCGAGGCCTTCGAGACTGTCTCGCAGCAGGCGGAGAAGCCAGAGTTCTGGTGGCAGCAACGCCACCCCCCGCCCTGTTGGTTGGAGCTCGGCGAGAACCCGGGCTTCGAGCCGAGCGAGGCCCTGCGCCTGATCAAAGAGCGCAAGATCCGCTGCTGCATACCCGTCCGCTGCGGGCGCTCGCGCTGCATGCAGGGGGCGCCAGTGCACCTCAGCTGCGCGCTGCGCAACCAGGCCGCCAAGGTCCAGGGCGCGCCGGAGGCTGCCGCCGCGAGGCTGACTGTGGACCCTGGGCCGGTGCACGGCGTCGAGGCCGCCAGGATCGCGACGGCAGCGGCCGCCCAGACGGCGCAGCAGGCGCCCGCCGCCGCCCCCCCGCCAGCGCCGCCGCCGGCGCTGGCGGCCGGTCTCGTGGTACCGCCGCCGCGGGGCACGCCCAGCGAGGTCTGCGTGCAGCCGCCGCTCCCGCCCGGGCCGCCTCCGACGCCGGGGCCCAGCACGCTGGTGCCGCCGCCGCTGCTGTCCGCCGCCATGTCGCCGCTGGCGGCCACCTCCGCCAGCGGCGACACGGAGCTGCTGGACTTGCGCAGCCTCCAGGGTGCCCAGCAGCGGGCCTTCGCGGTGCTCCGCCGCGGGGGCGCGCGGCGGGGCGAGCTGGCCACCTCCCCGCTCGAGGAGCTGGAGGTGCGGGCGCCAGTGCCGCTGAGGGGGGAGCGGCTGCGGAGGGTTCTCGGTGGGGGCGGCGGCCCGGGCGGGGGTCTGCCGGAGGGCCTGCGGCCAGCGGCCTCGCAGAGGCCTTGGCTGGCTCTCCCGCGGCGCTCGACCCGAGGCTGCGGGCCCACCGCGGGCCCTCCGCGCTGCGGCAGAACGGCCCCCGGCGCCCCGAGGTCCGGCTGGCCGCGCCGCTGGCCGTCATCACCACGGGACGCGTGATTGCGCGACGGGCGCGGGGGCCGAGGTCCGCAGACGGCATCTACATACCACCACCGTGCCTGGCCAGGGCCGTCCTGGGCCCCACTATGGTGAAAACGCCCGTCCTGGCATCGGCCAGGAGGGCGTACACACCATGCCAGGGCCCAGGCTGGCCCTGGCCAGCCACGGTGGTGGTGTGTAGATGCCTTCTGCGTACGAGGGAGGTCGGCTGGGTCGATGCGCAGAACCTGGTCGGAGACGCGTGTGAGGAGCGGGC
>CAUYUJ010002613.1:0-87758 GCA_963575745.1 Prorocentrum cordatum | reverse complement strand
GAGGAGGAGGCGGGGGAGGCGGAGGCCGAGGAGGAGGAGGAGCAGGAGGCGAACGAGGAGGAGGTGGAGGAGGAGGTGGAGGAGAAGGAGGAGAGGGCTGAGGAGTAGGAGGGGGCGGAGGATGAGAAGAAGGCGGAGGAGGAGGAGGCGGAAAAGGAGGGGCCGGAGGAGGAGGAGGAGGAGGAGGAGGAGGAGGAGGAGGAGGAGGAGAGTTAAGCAATCTCGCTTAGACCGTTCCACCCTCCTGCCGCGCAGGGGGCCGCCAAGGCAAAAGAGGAGGAGAAGAAGACGGAGGAGGAGGAGAAGGAGGAGGAGGAGGAGGCCGAGAAGACGGTAGGGGAGACGGGGGAGGGAGAGACGGAGGAGGAGGAGGATGGGAAGGAGGATGAGGAGGAGGAGGAGGCGGAGGAGGAGGAGGAAGAGGCGGAGGTGGCATGGGTTTCAGGACCTCAGGCTCTGGAGAGGAGAAGCACGGGCTGACCGGGTCGAGGGCGCCCCGAAGTTAAACCACGCCACCCCCGACCACCCCCCCTTTCTTCCTCGGTCAAACCCGGCATACGGTTCAAAGTCTTGCGAAGCTGGAGCCTTGGCCGGGACGTGCATCGAGCGTCGAGGAGGCTCGATACCCCGCGAGGCAAGGAAATGCAGCTGGCTAAACTGGCACCCCCTCGCTCGGCCTAGATACCTGGCCTGCGCCTGGAGGTCAACATCACGCCCTAACTCCGTTCGCTACATGTCAGGTCCTCTGGTGCCAGGGACTGTTACTGCAGGCGTCTTGGCCGACCAGCAGACACCAGTTCGTTTGGTGCGTTCTAGTCGCCCCCGGAAGCGACGGGTCATTCGGCGGACACAACTGCCCCCGAGAGATGTAAAGCCCCAGCAGCTCACTGTTTTTGGGTCCAAGCCCTTTGTTAATGATCAGGTAGAGCGAGATCACGAGCACGTGCTCCCGAGCCGAGCAGGACGCCAACTGGCACACGAACACGTGGCGCCCCGTCACAAGCACGGACTCACGAACTGGTTTCTCTCCGAAACACGCAATCGTCAAAGCTGCCACGCCCCACGAGAGCCCCAAAACGTGGCACCTGCCCCCGGGCACGGTCCCCCGGTATATGTATAGATACGTATGCACGTACATGCATACGTATACAACCCCTCCTCTTGGCGGCGCGTACAAGGGGGTGGGGGGGAGGGAGAAGCTTTGTAAGAGGAGGCTGCTCCTGAGAAGGCGCCAGCCTCATATCTACACCGAAGGCCCGCGCCTTCCAAGAAGCACGGGTGCTTCTAAGAGGCCTTCCCCCCCTCCCCCTGCCCCCTTCTGCACGAGGGCGATCCTCCCCACAACGTGGGCGCTGTCCACATCGGAAGGGCAGGGGGAGGAGAGGAGGGGTAGAGCGGGAGGAGGGCGTGAAGGGGGGAAACGACAGGCTGGAGCAGGATCTCCTCCTCCTCCTCCTCCTACTCCTCCTACTCATCCTCCTGCTCCTTATCCTCCTCCGCCTCCTCCTCCTCCTCCTCCTCCTCTTCCTCCTCCTCCTCCTCCTCCTCCTCCTCCTCCTCCTCCTCCTCCCTCTCCTGCTCCTCCTCCTCCTCCTTTTTCCCTCCTCTCTCCTCCCCCAGAGAAGGAGAAGGGAGGGGGGAAGGGTAGGGAGAAGGATTCGAGGGGGTGGGCGGCGGGAGGGAAGGGCAGCGGAAGGGGAGGGGGGAGGGAGGGAAGAGAAGGGGGGAGGTGGGGGAAGGGGGGAGAGGGAAGGAAAGGGGTGGAAAGAGGAAGGGCGGAAGGCAAGGGAAAGGACGAGGAAGGTGGCAGGGGGAGAGAAGGGAGGGCAAGGCAGGGGGAAAGGCACGGGGGAGAAGGACGCAGAGCCTACAGGAGGAGTGAGAGAGAAAGAGGAGGAGGAGGAGGAGGAGGAGGAGGAGGAGGAGGAGGAGGAGGAGGAGGGGAGGAAAAATAAACGCTTTTCAGTTTGCACTTGTTTCGGTGGACAGTCGGGATTCACTTCGAGGTTCTGCAATAACGCACGGCGTGGCCGACGGTTATGCTGCCCGTAAGCGTTGCTGACGATCTCGTGGCAGGTGATTTCGGTTTTTCAAAGTCTCTTAACCAGTTCCTCGATATATGTTGTGGGCGCGACACGTTTTGGGGGTGATTGGTGGGCCGCCGTGTGAGACTTGGTGCCAGGGCCGTACCACCCCCCCCGCATAGTGATGGCCGTCTTCAAAATCTGCGTCATTTTGAACTCTTGTGGGGGCTTCCTTGTAGGTACCCTAAGTAGTTCAAGCAGGCGATGCTGGGTAGCCCACTGTTGCGAAGTATTCTCTACGCAGCCCGCGTTTATTGTGCGGCCAGGGCCGCCTGCATCATCGAGCACCTAGCTGAGCCCGAGAGGAAACATGTACTGTCGCTTTGGATAGGGGGCTACATGCGAACCCTACCCCTACCCCCCACGACTTCTGAGGGGGAGGGTGGGGTGGGGTTCGCATGTGGCCCCTCATTGGAGGCTTCCAGAGCTGCAGGCCCTGCTTAGCTTCAGGGCGAGGAAAACTCATTTGCAATGATCACTCCTTAGAGCTCGCTGGCGTTCGAGATTCGGGTGGATTCGAGACTTCGGCTGCCAAGCAGTCTGTGACGTAGAGAATCTGGCAGGATTGCCGAATATCTCTGTAGACATGGCTACGTTGCATGCTCCGTGTGCCCCGTGTGATGGTGACCATGGATGGGGGAACTGTTTCCGACCTCCATAGGCCAGGGTGAGAACCGGCCATGTATTCTCTTTATATTTGCCCCCTCCTACTCCTCCTCCTCCTCCTCCTCCTCCACCTTCACGTCCTCCATTCCTTCTCCTTAAGGATAACTCCTCCCTGTCGCAACCCGAGGCCAGTTTTTAGGGAGGGCCGGGCGTTTCGCCTGAGACTTCCTCACCACTTATGGCCCTGAAGCTTAAAAAGTGACAACAGCTTCACAGATGGAGGGCGGGTCGTTTTCAAAATGTGGCTCTCGCTTTAGCGCCGCGCACATTCGCTCTAAAAATTGCAAAATCTTCACAAATCGAAAGGGGCCCTTTTCAAACTGTGGCTCTTGCCTACATTCGTTGAAAACAGTGCAATAGTTTCACGGATTGAGGGCGGGTCGTTTTCAGAATGTGGCTCTCGCTTTAGCGCCGCGCACATTCGTTTTAAACATTTCCAATTTCACGTGTTGAGGGCGGGTGGTTTTCAAAATGTGGCCCCCGCCTTAGCGCCACGCACATTCGTTTTCAAAATTTGCAGGAGTTTCACGGATTGAGGGCGGGTCCTTTTCAACGTGTGGCTCTCGCCTTAGCGCCGCGCACATTCGTTTTCATCATTTGC
The DNA here is from genome assembly GCA_963575745.1 of Prorocentrum cordatum. Lineage (NCBI taxonomy): Eukaryota > Dinophyceae > Prorocentrales > Prorocentraceae > Prorocentrum > Prorocentrum cordatum. Next base: position 84,407 of record CAUYUJ010002613.1, on the reverse strand, counting down.
AGGAGTTGCACGGATTCCCATGATCAGCGAACAAGGAATGGTGCTTTGGTATGCAGGTGCAACAGTTATGTGGATTCGCGGTGTTGAAATCCCCAAAGTGGCGCTGTGGCACGATTCCGGATCGTCAAGACGCAGCAGTCAGGTTGATACGTGGCGTTGAAATCCCCAGAACAAGGTTTTGGCATGCTTCAGGATCTTCAAACGGTTGTCTTCCAACGAGGCAGTTCCTTCAATAGAAATGAGCCGCTGTGGGGGGCCTATGAGGAGGGAGCTTGGAGGGAGGATTAATTCCAACATCGTTGAAGACTCTTGGTTTTACACTGGTCCTCCTCCTCCTCCTCCTCCTCATGCTGCTTCTCCTCTTGCGCATGGGTCATTGGCTCAGCTTTGGGCTTCAGTCGGTGCCCGAACAAGGAGGAGGACAACAACGACCAGGAAAACGACGAGTAGAAGCAGAAGTAGCAGCAGGACACCGAAATCCGGTTGACGCTCTCCAATTCACTTCGATCTGCCTCAAAATAATTGGCTGTAATCTCTTTGGTCCCGCAGGCAATGCACACCACACGCGACGCGCTGGTCCTTCAAGAAGGAAGCGGAGAACGAGGAGGATGGGGAGGAGGAGGAGGAGGAGGATAAAGGGGGAGGGGGAGGGCGGGATGGAAGGAAGGAGGGATGGAGGGATAAGGAGGAGAAGCAGGAGGAGGAAGGGAGGGAGGGGGAGGAAGAAGAGGGGGAGGGAGGAGTGAGGTGAGAAGGACGCGGAGGGCGGAGGAGGAAACGAACGTACGAGAGAGCTCGGCGTGCTTGGTCGGCAAAGGGGCAACCCGGCGCAGGGAGGAGGTGAGGAGGCGGAACAGAAGGGCACGGGAGACGAGGAATGATAAGTTGCACAAGAAGGAGAAGGGGAAAAAACAAGAGGAGGAGGAGGAGGAGAAGGAGGAGGAGGAGGCGGAAAGGGGGAAGGGGGAAGAGGAAGATGGAGAGGTCGATTGTGCCCGAGGAGAGGCGGCGGCGGCGGCGGAGGAATACGAAGCGAGCGAGGAGGACGTGGAGGTCGAGGGAGGGCGAGGAGGGAGGCTGAGGACGATGAGGGCCAGGAGAAGGCGGAGGGAGGACGAGCAGGGGGACGGCGCGGCGCTGGTCCTTTCTGGCCTGGCTCACGCCCTCGAAGATGGAGGCCTCGTCGAACTCCTGCCACCCACCCACTTTCCTCCTCCTCCACACTTCCTCCTCCTCCTCCTCCTCCTCCTCCTCCTCCTCCTCCTCCTCCTCCCCTTCCTTATCAATGCCTCTTCCCTGTCGCACCCCCAGGCGTGTCGGTAGGGCGGGCTGGGCGTTTCGCCTGAGACGTGTCCGCCATTTATGGTCCTGAAACTAAAAGCAATCAACAACTTCACGGATGGAGGGCGGGTGTTTTGTTAATGTGGCTCTCGCCTTAGCGCAGCGCACATTCGTCTTAAGTTGATCCAATACTTTCAAAGATGGAGGGCAACTCATTTTCAAAATGTGCCTCTCGCCCTGGCGCCGCGAACATTCGTTTAAAAGCTTGCAACAGCTACACTGATGGAAGGCGGTTCCTTTTCGAAGTGTCGCGCTCGCGTTTGCGCCCCGCACGTCCATCACTAAAGTTTGCAAAAGCTGCAAACAGATCGTACGGTTGCAATCCCCGGAATTGTGTTTCGGCACGGTGTCGGACTATCAGGGCGCAACTGTCACGTTGATTCGCGGTGGTGAAGTTCCAGGAATGGCGTTCTGCCACGATGTCGGGTTGTCATGGCGCGGCAGTCGCTTTGATCCACGGCGTTGAAGTCCCCAGAACGATAAATTTGGCGCGATTTAAAAGTACCCAGCGATGGTGTTCTAATGGGCCACTTTCCGCAACTAGAACTTGTTTCAGGGGCGTATGCAGGGGAAACTTGCGGGGAGGGTTTATTGCAATATCGTTGATGGGTTCTGGAATCGCAGTGGTCCTCCACTTCCTCCTCTTCCGCCTCCTCCACCTCTTCCTGATCATCAACATCATCGTCGCCATCAACAACATCATCATTCTCATCATCCCGCTCCTTCCTCATCACCTCCGTCCGCCTCTCCTCCAACCTCCGCCGTCTGCTCCTTCCCCTTCCCCTTCCCTCCCTCCCTCCCGTCCTCGCTCCTCCTCTGCCGCCATCCACGCTCGCCCACCTCCGCCTTCTCCTCCTCACCTATACACCGTCATTACACGTAACTCCTTCTTGTCGCACCACCTAGCGCGTCGGTAAGACAGGTCGGGCGGTTTGACTGAAACCTCCTCGCCGCTGTGGCCTTACATTGGATCCCATTTCAATTACACGCATGAAAAGACGGGCGGCTTTCAACATGTGGTGTTCGCTTCACCGCCACCCACGTTCGTCGTGAAACACCCCATCAGCTACAATGAGAAGGCGAGTCTTCTGCCAAATGCGGCGGCTATCGCAGCGCCGCGCGCATTCGTATAGTCAGTACTCAGCAATTGCCAAGATGGACGGGTGATCGTGTTGGATACGTGGCTATTGAAACAATGCAGCGCGCATGCGCCGTAAACTATTCAAGCGGTATGTGGTTCTCGCCCCAACGCCGCCCCAAGTCGTCCCCACAATCACCGTAAGCTTCTAGGACGGAATGCGGATCGATTTCGACATGTCGTTGTTGCCTCCGCGCAGCAGAACTTGATCCCCCAAACTTCTAATAGCTACATGGGTGGAGGCGTTATATCATCAGCATGTGAATTTCGCGTTAGCTATCTTCACGTTCTAGGACTCGAGGATTTGAGCGGCGCAGACAGCTACCAACATAGAGGGCGGCTGCACTTCAAAACGGGGCTCCCGCCTGAGACCTCCCGCTTACCAGTAGCAGGCACTCAACATTTGCAACAGCAACGTGGGTTGAGAGCAGATTCTCTCTCGGGGGAAATGCAAACAAACATGTTCAAATTGGACGATGTGGCCCCGTGGCCCTCTCACTGGCTGGGAATCTGAAATGGACGGCGGCTCATTTTTCCAAAGCGGGGGCGGCAAACCCATGGGACCATCGCCTCTGAAGATTGGGGGCCTCCCGTTGTGAACAGAACATGTGTGCAGGCACCTCCGATGAGGGGCTTTGGGGCGCGAGGGAAAAATGCAGCTTCTCTGGTGCGTCCTCGGTTAACGCTGGCCTTCACTCCTCCTCCTCCTCCTCTTCCTCCTCCTCCTCCTCCTCCTCATCCTTCTAGTCCTACTCCTCCTCGTCCTCCTCCTCCCCCTCCTCCTCCTCATCCTCCTCCCATCTTCCCCTCGTCATCAGTCCCCTCCTCCCCCGCATCGTCCACAATTCGTAGTCCTTCTCCATTTCCTGGTCCATCCCCTTCATCCTCGCGCTGTTCTCTCTTCCTCTTCCTCCTCCTTCTCCTCCTCCTCCGCCTCCTCCTCCTCTTCCTCCTCCTCCTCCTCCTCCCGTCCCCTCCCCCATCATCGCTTGCATTCCACTCCTCCTCCAGACACTCCTCTCCCCTCGCACCTCATCTTCATCCTCGTCTTCCCCTTCCTCCTCTGCATCCCTGCCCCCTCTTCCTCCTGCTCCTCCCCCCTCCCGTCTCCCCCCTGCCAGGCGTTTCCCGCACCTCTACTTCCCCTGTTCTGCCCTGCTCTCAACGGAACTCCCCTCCCCTTTCAGACAAAGCCGCAACCCGAACCTTGACTCATTCTGCCAGAGCCGTCCTCTCTGCCACTTCCTTTCGCTCCACAATGTTCCCTCGTGCTCCTCACTTCCTCACCCCGCTCTCCTCCTCACACTCCTCCTCCTCACACTCCTCCTCCTCCTCCTCCTCCTCCTCCTCCTCCTCCTCCTCCTCCTCCTCCTCCTCCCTCCTCCTCCTCCTCCTCCTCCTTCCTTCCTCCTCTCCTCCTCCTCCTCTCCTCCTCCCTCCCCCTCCTCCTCCTCCTCCTCCTCCTCCTCCTCCTCCTCCTCCTCCTCCTCCTCCTCCTCCTGCTCCTCCTCCTCCGCCTCCTCCTCCACCGCCTCCTCCTCCTCCTCTTCCTTCTCCTCCCCTTCCTTATCCTCCTCTCCTTCGTCATCCATCCTCATCCTCCTTCTCAGCCCCCTCCTCATCATTCTGCTCGTCCTGCTCCACCTCCTGCACAGCCTCGCGTCTCTCCTCATCCTGCTCCTGTCCCACCTGTTGCTGCCCCCTGCCCCCGACACAACTATCGTGCCTGTCATGTTCTTTCACTCCACCCTTTCTTTCTTCGTGGCTCCTACCTGGCCGGACCATGGGCGTACGGTGCACCCACCCAGGGAAGGAGGAGAAAGAAGGAAGGGGCGGATTCATAAGCACGAGGGAGAGAGAAGGAGGTGTAAGAGAAAGGCACGAGGCAAGAAGGAAGAGGAGGATTAATTAGGGAGAAGGAGGAAGAGGAGGCGGATGAGAATAGGAAGGGGGGTAGGAAGGGAAGAGGAGGGACTGAGAAGGACGAGGAATAATAATAAGAATAAGAAGAAACATAAGGCGAAGGAGGAGGAAGGAGGATGAGGGTGAGGGAAGCAGGGTGTGGAGGGGAGGGGGCCGAGACCCCCAAGGGTGAGGAAGGGCGAGCGAGGAGGGGGAGCTAGGAAGTGACAAAGGACGGAGGGAGGCGAACGGACCTGTCATATTCTGCTTCTGATCATACCCCGACCCCGTCATTGTACTCCTCCTCCTCATCCTCCTCCTCCTCCTGGACCTCCTCCTTGCTCCGTCCCTCCCAGCTATCACTCCTGGATTCCCCTCCACCCTCCTATCCCTTCCCAACTCTGGCCCTCCTTGAGGAATTGCTTCGTTACCTGTCCTTCCTGTCCGTCGCCATCCTCGCGTGCACCAAACTCATCCCGCACCCAGCCCCTGTACACCGCATCCTGGCTCCCCCTTCGCACACCACGCCCGAGCTCCCCACCTCGAAGGACACGGTGTGGTAGCTTCCCCTCTGCCTTGGTGTCTCGTGGACTTGTCCGGAAACGCTCGCATGTTCAAAGGAGCAACGCTCGTGCGGCAACTCGGAGGCAAGGGCTCCCGAGCGCAGCCGGGGCCCCCCTGGGATACGGTGGGCGACGGAGGGCGGCGAGGGAAGAGGACCAGCAGCAGCAGAGCTGCAGCAGCAGCAGGAGGAGGGGGGAGGGGACGACGGGGCCCAAGAGAAACAGGTCCCATCGCGTTCTCCCCATCCGAGCTTCCTGCCCCTCGTCCTTCACCTGCTCTTCGCACTGCTCCTCCCCTTTCTCCGCCTCCCGCCTGCTCCTTCTTGCCCTCATGACCCTCCACGGCCACTGCCTCCCCCATCCTCACTGTCTGCCTCCCTTGCCTCTTCTCCTCCTCGGCCACCGCCTCCGACCTCTTCCTCGTTCTCCTTCATCATCCGTGTCCTCATCCTCATCATCATCGTCATCCCTCTCCCGCCTTGTTCCCTGCTGCTGCTCGTTACCTGCCTTCTCCCCCCTGAAACTGCCCTTCTCCTCTCTCCTCGTCCACCACCTACTGTTTCTGCTTCTCACTTCTGCGACTACTGCGACTGCTGGGCTGGAACTGTTTCAGGTCTAACTTCAACTGGTACTACTGCTGCTGTCAGCCACGACTTCGACTTCGACGACGACCACTCCGACGACGAGGACAACGACGACTACGACCCGATGTGCCCCGATGTCCAGCGGGCGCTGCGCCGCATCCTCCCGCGGCCGGTGCCTGACCTCCATGGCACCGTCGCGACCGCGCGTCTGCATCGCAGCAGCCAGCCCGCGCTGTCAGAAGATGGGCGGGGTCATTCCTTCCCCTCCTCCCGCCGCCGGCCCTCTCCGCGTATGTTTTTTTTCACACACGAGACTTGAGACATTGTGTGTGTCCTTCTGTCAGGGGGACGTAAGACCTGGGTACAGTGGACTCGGAAATCCCCGACGAGGTCGTCAAGAAAATGACGAGGCCGAGCCTGCATTTTGACGAGGCCTCCCGCTGCAGACATCCCACGAAACTCCTCCTCGTCAAAATCCAAGGCGCGGTCGTCAAAAAACGATGGCGAACCCGAGTCCTGGCAAACCCGGGTCTTACGCTCCCCCGATCCTTCTGGGCTTTTACAATCCGACTGTTTCCCGTGTTTCCGCAGGGTGCTCCCCCTGCAGCGTGGGCCCCACGTTCGGATCGGCTCGCTGCTCCCGCCGTTCGGATGGCGCCCTCGCCCCCGCGCGGGCCGCTTCCCTGGATCCGAGTCGCTTTTCATCGCTGGCGCCCCCTCGTTTCCCCGGCTCTGGCTCTCCCTGGGCCTCCGGCTCCTCCTGCTCCTTCCACTGGAGCTCCTGCCTCTGGTGTTCCTCGAGGACTGCCCAAAGGCCGTGACCGCCCAACCCGTCACACTCGGGATGATTGGAAGCTCATTGCGCGGGGCGAGCATCCAACGCGTCCTGGGAATTACAACCGAGATGGGGCCTTGGGCGATTCGCTACGCTGTTTCCTCGTAGCAGTCTCCCCGTGGCACCCCCAGGGGCGCGAGGTGTCACAGCGCCCGAGATGGCCCAAGATGGATCCAAGAGGGCCTCCGATGCTCCAAGAGGGCCTCCAAGATGGGTCAAAAGAGCCGGTGATGGTTCAAGCTAGCGTCCGACATACGGTGGCGGTCAGTCCACAAGAAACCTTACACAAAAAAACCACCCCTGAGACCCCAGGACGTCCATTGATTTTTTCCCAACCATCCTGTGGTGTTGGGTCCTCGTTTTGAAGAGACGGTGCCCCGCGTTTCTCCTCCTCCTCCCCCTCCTCCCCCTCCTTGCCTCTGCTCTCGGCACACCTCTCACGCGTTTCGTAGCCCCATAGGGAGCTCCACCGAAGGCCCCAGTGGGGGTGTCCACATGCGGTTCCCCCACCCACGGCAGCGTTTCGTGGCCCCATAGGGAGCTCCACCGAAGGCCCCAGTGGGGGTGTCCACATGCGGTTCCCCCACCCAGGGCAGCGTTTCGTGGCCCCATAGGGAGCTCCACCGAAGGCCCCAGTGGGGGTGTCCCATGCGGTTCCCCCACCCAGGGCAGCGTTTCGTAGCCCCATAGGGAGCTCCACCGAAGGCCCCAGTGGGGGTGTCCACATGCGGTTCCCCCACCCAGGGCAGCGTTTCGTGGCCCCATAGGGAGCTCCACCGAAGGCCCCAGTGGGGGTGTCCACATGCGGTTCCCCCACCCAGGGCAGCGTTTCGTGGCCCCATAGGGAGCTCCACCGAAGGCCCCAGTGGGGGTGTCCACATGCGGTTCCCCCACCCAGGGCAGCGTTTCGTAGCCCCATAGGGAGCTCCACCGAAGGCCCCAGTGGGGGTGTCCACATGCGGTTCCCCCACCCAGGGCAGCGTTTCGTGGCCCCATAGGGAGCTCCACCGAAGGCCCCAGTGGGGGTGTCCACATGCGGTTCCCCCACCCAGGGCAGCGTTTCGTAGCCCCATAGGGAGCTCCACCGAAGGCCCCAGTGGGGGTGTCCACATGCGGTTCCCCCACCCAGGGCAGCGTTTCGTGGCCCCATAGGGAGCTCCACCGAAGGCCCCAGTGGGGGTGTCCACATGCGGTTCCCCCACCCAGGGCAGCGTTTCGTGGCCCCATAGGGAGCTCCACCGAAGGCCCCAGTGGGGGTGTCCACATGCGGTTCCCCCACCCAGGGCAGCGTTTCGTGGCCCCATAGGGAGCTCCACCGAAGGCCCCAGTGGGGGTGTCCACATGCGGTTCCCCCACCCAGGGCAGCGTTTCGTGGCCCCATAGGGAGCTCCACCGAAGGCCCCAGTGGGGGTGTTCGCATGCGGTTCCCCCACCCAGGGCAGCGTTTCGTAGCCCCATAGGGAGCTCCACCGAAGGCCCCAGTGGGGGTGTTCGCATGCGGTTCCCCCACCCAGGGCAGCGTTTCGTGGCCCCATAGGGAGCTCCACCGAAGGCCCCAGTGGGGGTGTCCACATGCGGTTCCCCCACCCAGGGCAGCGTTTCGTAGCCCCAGAGGGAGCTCCACCGAAGGCCCCAGTGGGGGTGTCCACATGCGGTTCCCCCACCCAGGGCAGCGTTTCGTAGCCCCATAGGGAGCTCCACCGTAGGCCCCAGTGGGGCTGCCCTCATGCGGTTCCCCCACCCAGGGCAGCGTTTCGTAGCCCCAGAGGGAGCTCCACCGTAGGCCCCAGTGGGGGTGCCCGCATGCGGTTCCCCCACCAAGGGCAGCGTTTCGTGGCCCCACAGGGAGCTCCACCGAAGGCCCCAGTGGGGCTGCCTGCATGCGGTTCCCCCACCCAGGGCAGCGTTTCGTAGCCCCATAGGGAGCTCCACCGAAGGCCCCAGTGGGGGTGTTCGCATGCGTCTCCACTACCCAGAGGTAGCGCCGCCGAAAACGATATTCACACTTGCGGTATTCACAGTTGCATATGGTTGGGTCCTTCGCCAGGCTAATGGTGTGAGGACGCCACGCTTTCCATGATTAGCAAAACCATCGAAACCCAAGAAACACAGGGCACCCTGAAGGCAAGCAGAGTGTTTCTTGGCATGGGTCTCCACTATACCTCCAAGAGGCCCGACGAAGGCCGCAAGACAGTTCCAAATGCTCTCGGAGGCCCCTCAGGACCCCTCGAGAAGCTACGACCACTCGAAAACCACCAGAAAATCAATATGGTTTGCCTTCTCGCCGTTTCTCTTCCGATGCGCTTTTGAGGCCTCAAGATGGCCCCAAGATGACCCAAGAGAGCCCAAGAGGGGCCCACTGGGCCCCCAAGACGTCCCCAAGAGCGAGCGGTCTCAGGGCGCCCCAAGAGGGCCCGAAGAGGCGTTTCCGACGGCTCTGGGGGGCGGCCGAAATCGGGACCCCCTCTGTTTGATCGATGGCCTCCAAGAGGCCTTTCAGAACTCACAAGGTACCCCCAAGAGGTCTCCAAAAGGGCCCCAAGAAGGCCCGCAGACCCCCCAAAGAAGCTCCAAGAGGACCTCAAGATCCCCTACAACAGCCCACAAAGGGCTCCAAGAGACGATTTGAGGGCTCTGTTCTTCTCCTCGTTGTCCTTCTCCTCCTCCTCCTCCTCCTCGTCCTTGCCATCATCGTCTTCCTTTTCCTTGTCCTCCTCTTCCTAGTCGTGTGGTTGTCGTCGTCGTCGTCGTCGTCGTCGTCGTCTTCGACTCCTCCTCCTCCTCCTCCTCCTCCGAGGGGTGGCCCGAAGAGGCCCTGCGAAGCCGCCTCCTTGCTCCCAGAGACTTCTCTGGTCACCCTGGTTCCCCGCTCTGCTTCACGACATGTGTCTCTTCCTCTCCTCCGCACCCCCCTCTGGCTCAAGCCTCTGGCCCAAGATGGCCGCGCCGGCTCGCGCGGCCGCGGCCGGGGGCTTGCCCCCGGCCTCCGGGCCTCCCCGCCCGCGGGGGTGGGGACGGAGGTCGGCCCTCCCTTCTCCCCCCGGCCCGCTGGGCCAGGCCCCCGGGCGCCCCTGCCCGCGCCGCCAGCGCGGCCCGTTTTGATCGTAAGCGCACTGGGAACGCCGGGCGCCGTCCGAGAGTCGTAGCTAGCGGGCTACGGTCTAGATTGCGCAAGCAGGAGGGGGGGAGAGGGAGGCAACGAGAGGACAGCGGAGGGAGGAACAGACAGGAGGCGGGCCTCGCTGCCGCTCAGAGGAGAGGACTGGTGGGGATACTTTTTGGTCGACAGGCCCGCGAAGCGGGTCGAAAGCCGTCCGAACACTAGTCGGGCCGCGACTAGGCAGCAGGAGTAGAAAGGCAAGCGAAGCGAGCGAGCGGGCAGCCACTCAGGAAGAGAGCCAGTACCGATACTCCCAAGCCCGGTGGCGTTGGAAATCCCGGTGGCGACCCGCAGGTAAGCGCAGTCAAATGGCGCGGTGGCGCGACCATAAACACGCAGAGGTCGATCGCTCGGTGTGGGTCAGGCAAACAGCACCGTCAGAGACAAACTAGCCCGACAGGCACACCCAGACGACATCCTTGAAGTAGGCGACACACATGCCAAGACAAGACATCGTGTCGGCGCAAGAGTGAAGAGGGGCAACCTCGTCACCGACAAGACTGCAAACGGCAGTAAAACCTGTAACACTCGTCGAAAGCGAAGTCCATGCAGCAGAACGTCGGCCGACGAGCGTACAGAACCACACTTGCCGAACCCGAGGTCCAGGTACCGTAAGGTAGGCAGTGTAGCGAGAGACCCACTGGAACCTTCCGGTCATCAGTAGGGGCCGACACCAGCCAGGAGCAGGCCAGGAGGCACCTGGCCTCAGCGAATGCGACGCAGCACCATGAAGCGAAGCGTGAAGAATTGAAACGGTCGCGCTCGTTACCGAATCAGAAGGTTCTGTTTCTGAAATGGTCACACTTGTTACCATAAAACTGAAACAAACGCTTCTGCTGCTGAAGCGGTCGCGTTAATACTGAATATGGCGTTCGTTACTGCAACCGCTGCTACCGACCGAACGTTGCGGCTGCATTCCGCCTTAGCCGCATGACAGCCTTGCAAAGAGATCTTGGGAGAATTCGTGGCATCGTTGCCAGATACATGGTCCAACGATTGGTGCGCAAAACGGCCGCGACAGTCCATTGCCAGTACGTGCTCCAGACGAAGGCTGACACCGAAGCCATCGCGCACATCCTGAAATACTTAACCGGCTCCGACCCAAACACTGTTGTCCCCAACTTTGACGGCATCGGCGCCTCAGACCACATGAAACTAGCGGCATTCTCACGGAAGCTACGGAACTCACCAACCTTGGAGCAACTCCTTCCACTAACACGAATGCTGCATTCTTCGAAACCCTGCTTTCGTCAGACCAATGGCTAATAGTCCAGGAGGAAATAGAAGAATATGCCCGTGGATACCGGCTTTGTCCGCCTTGGCTCAACACGACGGCGTGTTTGAAACCGAAGGCGCGCTCCTACCATCGTCGCGGCTTTTGAGCTTGCTCGACGAACTGCACGTGGTTACATCCAAGGCGCGGGCGATGTCTGTGTTCCGAGCATAGAGAGGCCTCCCTCGGGGGGTCCGAGCAGATAGGGTCGGGGGCTCTCGCCGCATCGCTGGTGCATCGGCGATGCATCGGCGATGCTGGGCGAAAGGGAGGGACAGCAAAGGGTGGGGGGGGGGAGAATCAGCTCACGTAGCTGGTTTTCCCGGCGCCTCCCAGCGCCGGAGGCGCCCATGTATCGAGAAAGGGGTCCCTCGGCGGGGCGGAAACCAACTGCATGCAGCAGATGTCGTTTTGGACGCCCGAAATGGGTACGGAAAGAATGGGCACAATGCCCAACAACAAATGTTGTCCCAAACCAACAGCGGCCGCTGTTGGGCAGGCGGCCTTCTGTCTTGAATGGACACAGGCCGCGGCGGCGCGGACAGCGAGTCCTGTTCAAAATGAACAAGATCCGCTGTTGGGCATTGTACCCATTCTTTCCGTGCCCAGTTCGTTCGTGCAAATGTCGTAACCCCCCCCTTTCCCTATCCCCCCTTTTCGTCCGGCCCGATGCTCCCCCGACCCCATCGCGGACACGAGCACGGACACGGCTTGCGTCACGCACCTGCGCGGGTGCTGCAGGGCGGGGCCGAGAGGCCCACAAAAGCCAGAGACAGGGCGAAACACGGCAAGGGAAGATGATCGTCCTCCTCTTCCTCCTCCTCCTCCTCCTCCTCCTCCCTCCTCTTCCTCCCTCCTCCTCCTCCTCCCTCCTCTTCCTCCTCCTCCTCCTCCTCTGAGAACTCCGCTCCAGCGAGAAGCTAGAAAGGGACACTGACTAGCGAATTGGCCGGCGGGCAGAGAGGGGGGGGGAGAGCTCGTAAAACAGAAGACGAACACAACGGCAGAAACATAAACTTTTGGCGCTCCGCGCGGATTTCTTGGATCTGCGCTGGACCCCCTCCCTGGCGCGCGGAGCGCGCCAAGGGCGGCGCGGGAAGCGCCGCCGGGGGGCCCAGCGCAGATCCGCGCGGAGCGCCAACATTTTATGGTTATGGCGTTTTTTCTTCTTCGAGGACAAACGATTTCAGAAACAACAGCGACTGTTGGAAGAACTATCGGAAATGACGACGTCCAGTCCACGCGGGTAATTACTCTTGGCCATGTCAGCGGTGCCACGCTCAAACCAGCTGGTCAAGGTACTGCTAACGACCACCTTCGGGGACTATGGAACTAAAGGTCTCCTAGATGGTGTCCGAGTAGATGGTGTCGAAGGATCGCTCCGCATCGCCAACGCATCGCCGATGTATCGGCGATGCATCGGTGACGTCGGCGTGGGGAAACACGGGCTCCACAGCTGAGCCGCATCGCCGATACATCGGCGATGCGGCGCGATCCTCCGACCCCGTCGACTCCGACCCCTCCTAGGAGGCCTACACGTCGTTCATTTCTAATCGTGCTCATTTCTAAGTGTGCTCGATTCTAATTGTTGTTCCTGACCCCCTAGTGGCCAGGAAGAGGCTCAGGATAGAACAATTAGAAATGAAAGGATCCTGGTCCCCTAAAAACCAAAGAACTTTCGAATAATTAGACATGAACAACGTGTAGAGGAACGCGCATTTCGAACTGTTTCTGCAACATTTGTGGCGCTGGCACTCCGAGGGGCGATGCGAGGGCGAACCGAGCCGCCCCCTCGTTGGGCCGCCAGAGCAGGCTCGGCCTCCAGCCCCATCGGCTGAGGAAACCCTTATCCCTGAAAAACGATGCCACGCCCGCCCGCCATCTCGGCGTGAGTATCTTTGGGTTGGGCATCTCCCCCACACAGGCGGATGCTGGGAGGGAAGCAAAAATGCCGCACACCCCGACTATTTTTGTACGGTGTCTACCCCGACACAAAAGCGCAGTGCTAAAATCATCCCCCGGCTATATGTTTTTGCTACTGTTTATGAGTACTCCTCCCGTAGAGAGACACGCCCAACTTGAGAGTACTTCCTGGCTCTCTGAACGGACTCGCTCGGACTCCGGCGCGTCAGGGGCCATCCGGACGGGCGGGCCGGCCCGCACGGGACCTGGCCTGCCCTGCCTTGGAGGAGGGAGCAGCCACGTTTTTTTTTTTTGTTTTTTTTTGGGGGGGACGGCCTCTGGGGGGCTCCAGGGGGCTTCCACGGGGCGCCGGCGAGAAACTATCGGAAGACGGCGAGCGCCTAAGACGGCCGGCGGCGAGAAATCTACTGCTGGACCATGCGGGGAGCAGCGCACCTCAGAAGATGTACCGGGGGTAGCAGGAAGGAGCAGCCACGTGCCGCTCTGCACGCGCAAGACCCCTTCGCTCACCGAGCCCGCCGCCCGTCGACCTCAATATATCGAGCGTTCGCGCACTGTCGCAGCCCGTGTTCCTCCGCTCCTCAAACTGCCCCGTCAGCTCCGCACCGCTCCGCCGCACGGCGCAGCCCGTCATCCGCCCCCTCAGCTCGGGGGCACGCGCGAGGGGGCAACCTCGACAACCCGAGGAGGAGGAGGAGGAGGAGGAGGAGGAGGAGGAGGAGGAGGAGGAGGAGGAGGAAGGGGGAGGAAGAGGAGAGGGTCACCACGTCCAGTCCCGACCACAGCTACTGGGACCGCAAACGCCACGGCAGCCCCCCTCTGGAGCCCCCAAAGCCATCTCCCTCCCCGCCTTCTGCGCTCCTCGTCGCCCAGCCCTGCAAGCATCGGCCCCTCCCTCGCTCACTCTCCCCCTCCGGTTCCCGCTGCCCCTCGCCAGGCCTGGGCTGGATCGAATCGCCACATCGGATAACCGCTCGGAACCGAATCGAAATCGAATCGCCTCGCCTGGCTCCGGCTGGCTGGCCGACGCAAGTGAATCGAGCCGAACAGGATCCAGCAGGAATCGCGGCCCCAGCCGGGGCGAATCGGCCCACACAGGATCGCATCGTTGAGAAAAAGAAAATGCTGCATAAACATAAGTTCTTTGCGCTCCGCGCGGACTTTTTGGATCTGCGCTGGACCCCCTCCCTGGCGCGCGGAGCGCGCCAGGGGCTGCGCCGGAGGTGCCGCCGGGGGAGCCCAGCGCGGATCCAAGAAATCCGCGAGGATCGCCAACAGTTCATGTTTACGGCGACTTTTCCTTCCAATCGTAGGCGGCCCTGCCCCCTTGTGAGGAGGAGGAGGAGAAGGAGGAGGGGGAGGAGGAGGAGGAGGAGGAGGAGGAGGAGGAGGAGGAGGGGAGGGGAGGAGGAGGAGGAGGAGGAGGAGGAAGAGGAGGAAGAGGAGGAGGGAGGAAGGAGGAGGAGGAGAAGGAAGAAAAGGAGGAGGAGAAGGAGGAGGAGGAGGAGAAGAAGGAGGTGGTGGTGGAGGAAGAAAAAAAGAGTAACAAGAAACACACCAATACGCATAACAATCATGGGAGACATAATACGCATAGTCATGATACGAATGATACAACTAATAATACTGAGAATACGAAGACTAATCAACATAATACAAGAAGTAAAATAATAATAAGAGTAATAGGAGGAGGAGGAGGAGGAGGAGGAGGAGGAGGAGGAGGAGGAGGAGGAGGAGGAGGAGGAGGAGGAGGAGGAGGAGGAGGAGGAGGAGGGAGGAGGACCAGGAGGAGGAGAAGGAAAAGGAGGAGGAGGAGGAGGACCAACGCATCTGATTGAGTTCGGATTTTCATGCTTATTGTATCATCCCTAGCGCAGCCTGCGCTTCCCTGATCATCATGTCAAGGGTGATTGGGGGGACAAAACAAGGCCTGCTTGTCATGCCTCCCTTGGGGTGTCGGCAGGACTTAAAGCAGTTCTGGCCAGTTATCTTATTAATTCTGGTGGGGTGCCCAAGGCATTCGCTCTTAAAAACCCATGGGGTGATATTCCATGTAAGCGCCGCAGGACCAACATGCCAGAGCACAAATCTCATTCTCGAGGCGGTCGAGAACGCAAATGTCGCGGCCGCTCCTCTGAACAGAAAGGGCCGACATATCATCACAGTGCCAAGGACAAACCTGGCCATCTTTTCGGACTCGGGCGGCCTCGGATCGCGCTCTGACTCTGCAGAGCTCGCATATGCAGAGGCTATCAGATACGAATACCCACTGGTGGGCGCGGCCTTCTTTCTGGTCGCCCTCAGCGGGGTCGCCAGCGTCGGCCCGGGGGGGCCCGGCAGGGTCGGAGGCCGGAGGCAGGAGAGGGGCGAGGACGGCGGCACCATCCAGGGCTTTCGCTCGGCCTTACACGCGGGCCTCTCGCAGGTCTGCTGCCAGGCTTCGGGGCGATCGAATGCCAGGTCGGCAGGCCTCTGGCGAGAAACCGCAAACAACGCAGCAGGAAACCATGGGTCTGGTGGAAATCTTGGACCTCGGCGCTCGAAGGCCCTCCGGCTTCACTGACAGCAGCCTTCGCCAACCGATTGGCAATGCCATTTCCCGTGGCCAAGTACTTTTCCCTGGACCCTAGGGGGAGGGCTTCTGAGTCTTGGTGAGCTTTTACTCTGCATATCCTTGGGACCCCCCCTATGTTTATCCTTTGCAATCAGCTCCAACCCCGCGTGGATATTCTTCCGATCTAGATCCGCCTGGCCACATGTGGCGTTGGCCCCTAGGTGGTCGGAGCGGGCGCAGGTGAGACGCGGGCGCACGTGGGCAACGGCCATGGCTGAGCGCTCTGCAGCGAGGTGGGCGGCAGCAACTCCCCCGTCTGTCCCGAGAGGTGCGCTTTACATCCCCCCTCTTCGTCGAGCACAGCAGCGGCCCATCCAGCCCGATGCCAGATCGGGGAGCCCCGTTTAAAGCAACTTCCGTCAACGACCCCCCCCCCACACAAAAAAAAAGAAGCCATCGCCGCGTCAATCGAGCCTGTGCGCCATGCCATCTCTCTCGTGTCCGCGCGGGCACGTCGCGTCGATGTCGTAACCTGCGGCCGGGGCGTAGTTTTTGTCAACAAGCACTGGGCGAGATAAGACATCAAGCTGCTCTTCTCGGAGGGGGCGAGCCTGGGGTCGTCCAGGACTTGTTTGGCAGCTGTGACGTCTGACCTGTCCTGGTGCATGCCCATCTCGGCCGCCGCGCATTGTTCGCGGTTCGCCCTCCAGGCATCCTCGAAATGGTACTCGAGCAGCGCCGGCGAGGCCACAGTGAGCTGGAGCGTCAGGCCCTCGAAGGTCTCGATCTCAGAAGGGTTCTTGAGGGTCCAGTCTATCCTCTCGAGGCTCAGTAGCGCGGCACCTATGGGCCCTCTGCGCGTCGTCCATGTCTTGGGGGGGGGGGCTCTTCATGTTGCTTACACCTTTGTCGCGAAACCCTCCGTGCGTTATCCCCAAGAGCTGCGGCTGAGTCGACAGTCTCCAAAGCACTAGCCCATGATATATCACGGGGCTCAGAGCGGCCTTCCAGGTCGGGCCTCCCGAGATGCACAGGCTGAAAGATTTGGTACGCGTTTGGCTCCGTGAGCTAACGGTTCTTAGGTATATGCATTGGCTTTGCCTGACCTCGGTATTTGTGAGCCCCGCAACCTCTGTTCCAGACTGGTGGGCCTGGTCCAAGCATGTTCTGCGCAATATGCGCATGTTTGCGCCCGCCCCCTCATCGCCATCACCGTGCGCTTGCGGGGGCGGGGCTTGGCAGAGCGAGCGCGGAGGGTTGCCCTTCCTCTGCCAGATCGGGCCCCCCCTCCCACCGCGCCATCGATGCCTAGGTCAGCTGCCGAACCTATCCGCTCTTCCGCATGAGGTCCAGCCAAGGGCCCCAGGGCTCAGACGACAGGCTTCCGAACGGTAGTCGATGAGGCGAGGCCCGTCGATTTGTGCGAGGTGATTTCACATGCCACGTCGGTCCCGATCGAATCTTTCATGCTGAAGGCGGCGGAGGAGAGGTTTGCAACTGAGTTCTGGGGGATCTTATCTTGGTCCTGGAGGAGGAGGAGGTCATCTATGAACATGCGGAAGTCCATATTCGGATTGTCCTGGGCCCAGACGCCGAGCGGGACAAGGCTAAACATGTGGGCGATGAAAGTAGCGAAACTGCATCCCGCGGGCATTCCATACAGCGGGCTTCCAACAGACGTGGCTAGACACCGGCTCGCCACAAGCCTCGGGCCTTCATGCTGATTGCGCAATGGCCCGGTTGAAGCCTGTTCAGACAGCTCTCGCGAACCATCTGTCTCGATCGATACGCTCGCCATAGTTGGATGGGCCCCAGAGGATGGCAGCAACATGCCTGGTGGTACTTTCGTGCTGGGCCGATTCGGCTTAGAAAGCCCGGAAATATACGGTCTCCAGGATTCCACTGCCCGACTGATGGGCCAAGTATCCGGCGGCTCTTTTTCTCCAAAGCCTCTGGCAACTGGCTGGCGTATTCGGGCCTAGGTTCTCCAAATCGCTGTCATGAAGCCTATGCCACGATGACTCGGGTTCTCGGTCGCCGCCTGCTGCTTATGCTCTGGGGTCAGGGCGGCGACGGCGGCTCTCGCCCGCGTCGGGAAGACCCCCGCCTCCTCGCAAGCGTTGAGGAAGCGGACGATGAGCTCAAGCTCTGCCCGCGGCAACGAAGCGAGGTGCCGTGGGTGAACACCGTCGTGGGTGGACGCCGTGTCGCGACTGTATGTCCCGGAGGCCTGGGGGGCCTCTTCCGCGGGGATAGGTCTCAGCTGCGCGAGAGCTTCTGGGTCGGGCCGCTTTTGACGCCTGAGCTTTTTCTCGGCGTTCGGTGGTTGTTCAGATGCTGGCTAGGCGGCCAGCTTCGGCGAGCGGCAACTCGGACGGGCGCCCCGCCGACCTAACTTCACCTGGCTTCCATTTTCACTGAAGTCTCAAAGCCGAGAAATCTTGGGACCACTCATGGCCCATCCAGCCCCGCGCATCATACTCGCGCGGACACAGTCCCTCCATTTGGCTGCCTCTGAGGTTTGCTCCCGCTGGATTTCTCGGTCGAGGGCTTCGTCGGCGTCGGCGAAAAACACGTCGAACAGTTCTCAGGCAACTCCGAGAGTAAGGTTGTCGTTGTCGCGGCCTAGCAGCACCGCCCGGGCCGCGGCTCGCGACGCTCCCAGGGGGCCCCCAAGTCGTCGCTCTCGTCGAAAACGCCCGGGCGGGACTGGCGATCCACAAAGGCATTCTGGAAATCGGGCTTCTGGAAATTGCGCTCATCCAGGGTTCGGCGCACGCCGGTCAGCTTCTTCTTTAACCAGCGGATATGCCCGACAAACGATCTCCAGCTACAGCGACGATACCCTTCGGCCCCCCGCGCTGGCAGCCACTTAACTTGAGGCCCTTGGCCCCTGACTCTCTGGATTTTCAGGGGGGCGTCGGTCCGTCGGTTATCTTGCTGATGCGGCTCACCAGGTCCGATGTCAGCGCCTGGCAGGTTCCGTTCGGGGCTCCTTCAAGCTCGCTAAGTTCAGCGCCTGGCCCAGGAAGGCCCCTTATCTGGCCCCGGGCAGCGCTCGCGTTGACCCGCTCGTCCGCCCCCTGGGGCGCCTTGGCAGGTGGCTTCTGGGGCTCGGCCAGCACGGGTATTAAGCATACTAGTATACACAAACATAATAGTATACACGTATGTTGTTGTTCTCTCTCTCTCTCTCTCTCTCTCTCTCTCTTTCTCTCTCTCTCTCTCTAGATATATATATATATACGTACATATATATATATGTATATATAAGCGACCCCACAGCCAGGTCGAAGCAAACGGGCCTGCGGGGGCGAAATGGGCACTGCTCGGGGGCCGCGGGCCCCCGAACGTAATCTTGGAAGCACTTGGAGATCAGGAAACAGTCGAGAATGGAGGTAGTCTTCTTGGCGTCGAGGGCAGGCTCCGCAGGAGCCAGTTTGCAGGTTCCCGAGCGCGCGCAGGAGTCTGATCGGAGTTGCATGGATGGGGGAGAGGTCGGAGTCGCCTGAGACCGCGAGCGGCACGCGATGCTCCTGCCCGAGCTGCGCGGCCCTCCCGAGCAAAGCGAGGTTGATCTCGTTCGAGCCTACCTTATCTTCTAGGTAGAGGGCACACAACAGAAGCTGGGCGTGCCCTGGCACTTCCAGAGCCACTGCAGCGACCCTCCCAGGCGGCGTGCCGGACTCCACATCAATATTGACGACCCCCAGATCCAGCCCCTAACGAACGAGTATGGCGGTTCCCTGAATGACGGCCACACATTCAGATACGACCCCTTCCGAGAAAACTGTATTCCAGCCCCTTCTGGCAAACCATGTGGTAGCTTCCAAACCTGCGGTCCCCTCCAACTTGGTTTCTTGGTAACGTATGATCTGAAGCTGGCGGAGCCCACAATCGGACTTGACGAAAGTCTGAGCGCGTCCCCGGCAACTGCCGCTGATCGAAAGAATTCGGAGGTTGCCCCAAAGGCGGGCTGCCGGCGGCGGCTGCGTCGCCCGCGGGCGGGGCGGCCGCCCCCTAGCCGCGCTGGCGCATGCGGCGGGCTCCCTCTGAGGCGGCGGGCCCCACCGCTCCGCTGATCTGGAGCTGGCTCGGCTTGTCGAGCGCCTGCGCGATGCGCCAGGGGCGCCCACCTCCGAGGGCTGCGCGGCGGCCTCCTCCGCCGACGGCGGTGGCGCCGCTGCGGCGGCGATCTTGTTGTGCTCCGCGTTGAGCTTCGCGGCCACGGCGTCGATCTCCTGCTGGAGCTCTGCGGTGAAGGCCAGGCCGACGAACTTGGCCTTGACGAAGGCTGCGAGGGCGGCGGCTGCAGCCTCGGTCGGGGCGCGCGTGGCCACGGCCGCCGTCGCTGCAACCTTGAGCTGGGCTTCCACTTGGTGGATCTCTGTCCGGATCTCGGAACACTCCTGCGCCACCTCCGTGTACTTGTTGCTGAGCTCTTCCACTTTCTCGCTGTACCACTGCGCGTCATGCTGCTTGCCCACGAGGCGATCCTGCTGGGCCGTGAGCTGGGCATTGAGACTCTGCGTATGCTGATCTGGCGACTTGGACGCCACAGCCGTGGCTTTGGCCGACTTGAGCTCCTCCTGCGCCTGCTTGTGGTGTTGGCCGCCCACGCCCTCGATGCTTCGCCAAAAGACGACCGCCCTGATGCAGACGGCGACGGGGTCCAGGTCGGTGGCTCTGTCGGGCTCGTCCGCGGCGCTGTCATCAAAGCGGACGGCACTGCGCGACCATACGTTGGCTCTGCTCCTCGACGAAGGACGCGTTGGGGCGGGTGCTGGAGCCTGAGCCGAGGTAGCAAAACTGGCACCGCAGTTCCCACAATGGCGGTGCTGAAGATCGGCCCAAGACCATCCCCCGCATGACGGTGACGAGCAGGCCATGTAACCTCTTTTGGCTTGTGACTGGCTCCTGGCCGTGCGTCGGTCTCGCCCCTCCCGATCGCGGCGGCTGGTCCCCGCGGTCGGCGCGGCGCGTGCCATGCTGCCAGCGCGCGCAGCCAGGCACAGGCGAGGAGGCGGAGGCTATGGCGGTGGCCCCTCCGGGCTGCGAGCAAACGATTCGTGGTGCTGGAGGAAAGGGCTGCCCTTCCACCTCGACCTCGGGCCTCTGGAATTGGGACGGGGAGGGGTTCCCGTCTTGAGCCAAGGGCTACGGGGAAGTCGGAGGCAGAGGAGGAGGCGGAGGAGGAGGAGGCGGAGGAGGAGGAGGCGGAGGAGGAGGAGGAGGAGGGAGAGGAGAAGGAAGGGGAGGAGAAGGAGGATGAGGAGGAGGCGGAGGGGAGGAAGAGGAGGAGGAGGGAGGAGGAGGAGGAGGAGGAGGGACGAGGGAGGAGGAGGAGGGAGAGGAGGAGGAGGAGGACGAGGGAGGAGGGAGGAGGGAGAGGGGAGGAGGAAGGAGGGAGGAGGAAGGAGGGAGGAGGAAGGAGGGAGGAGGGAGGAGGGAGGAGGGAGGAAGGAGAAGGGATGAGGAGGAGGAGGAGGGAGGAGGAGGAGGAGGAGGAGGAGGAGGAGGAGGAGGAGGAGGGGGAGGGAGGAGGGGAGGAGGAGGAGGAGGAGGAGGAGGAGGAGGAGGAGGGGGAGGAGGAGGGGGAAGGCTCCCCCCCTTTTTGGGGGGCGCGCCCCGGCGTCGGGGGAGCGGCCGTCCCGCGCGGGAGGCGGGGCCCGGCCGGGGCGCTCACGCGTGCGACCTCACGGCGGCGCTGCGCTCCTCCCAGCCCGCGGGCGCCAGGCCCGCTCGCGCGCCCCCAGACATGCTCGCCACTCGCCGCCTCGCGGAAGGAAGCCGCCCCAAACATGCCCGCGTCGCAAAAAGTCCGGACGGGCGGCGTTTCGCAATTTTTGGCCCCCGGGGGCCCTCGCCGGGCCCGGGTGCCGTCAAAACACGACTCGGGACGAGAAGCCGGTCCCTGGGACAGGGCCTGGACTTCCAGGGACGTGCGCCGTCCTGAAAAAATCAGGACGTCGCATGTCTGGGGCGAAGAGTGGCAGCAGCAACGTGGGCAAGGGGTGGGGAGGATCCGTACTTCGAGGCCCCCAGGTGCCCCAGAGGTGCCCCGAGGCCCCCCGCGAAGGCCCCTGGGGAGCGCAGGAGGCAGGGAAGCTGCCCAAAGCCTGGTTCCTTTCTCCTCGAACTCCCCTCGGGGAGGTGCAAGACTGGAGTCTTGAGGGTTTCAATATGTGGGACCTTGTCTACGACTTGGCACCACGTCCCGCTACAAACGTCGCGCGGCAACTGGACCGTGGGATCGCATGCCGGGACCACCAAGAAGCGGCGGCGAACCCGAGTTTCGGCAAGACTGCCGCGCTGCGCCCAGCCAGCGCCGCGGGCTGCAGCATCTCTTGGCGACGCATCGACCGGACCATCTATTCCTCCTCCTCTTCCTCATCTTCCTCCTCCTCCTGCTCCTCCTCCTCCTCCTCCTCCCTCCCTCCTCTCCCTTCTCCTGCTGGTGCCCCGCTTCCTCCTTCCCGCTCTCTCCTGCTTCCCCCCTTCGTTACTCACCCCCCTTGTCCTGTCCCAGCTCCTCCCCGTCGCACCCCTAAAAGCGTGTCCGATGGCCCGGCCGGGGCGCTCGGCTCGAGACTTCCTGGCGGCCTGCGCTCCCGAGCACGCCTGGAGGGGCGCTGCGCACATGCTTCAAGCATCTAGCCTTGCCACGGCTGCACGGAGGAAGGCCGGGTCCTTCTCCAAAAGGGGGCTCTCGCCTTAACGCCGCACCGCGCTCGCCTTACCGTGTCGCAGCATTTGCACGGACGCAGGCCGAGGGATCTTCGGAAAGGGGGCTCTCGCCTCAGACCGGTGCACAGTTCAACCACGAGCATGCAGCAAGTGCACGGAAGAGAGGCCGGGCAATTCTCAATAAACGGCGCCGGTGCCGAGATGAGGTGCCTCTCGCGTACTCCACCTAAACTGTTTAGTAAGACTGCGGGAAAGTGGCGCGGATGGAGGCCGGTTCCTTCTCAAGCTGGGGCTCCCGCCAGAGCCTCTCGGAGCTCGGTAGCGACCTCGACTGCAAGATTGCGGGGCAGCAGCGCGGGGGCTCCCGCCGGAGGCTTCCGGGACTTTCGGCGGTGGACAAACCTCCCTTTAGTAGACCTCCCCTTAGTGAGAACGGCCTGGGACCGAAACCGACGGCCCTGGACCCGCAAAATGACGGCCGCGACGCCCTCTCGCGAAACGAAAACGGCCACTTCCTTGATCGACGTGTCAGGGTAGGAGGTCTGCCCACCCCCGAGAGTGTGCGCAACACTGCCTCGGCCGCGACCGCGCGCGCCTCCCGAGGAGGGAGAGGGGAGGGGGACGGGGAGGAGGGGGAGGAGGGGGAGGGGAAGGGAGGAGAGGAGGAGGAGGAGGAGGAGGAGGAGGAGGAGGAGGGGAGGAGAGGAGGAGGAGATGAGGATGAGGAGGAGCAGGAGCAGGAGCAGGAGGAGGAGGAGGAACAGGAGGAGGAGGAGGAGGAGGAGGAGGGGCCCCGGGGCCTGGGCCTGCCCTCTTCGAGCTGGGGCTCTCGCCGGAGCCCCTCCTGTGCGAACGCGGGGGGCTCCCGCCGGAGGCTCTCGGAACTGGAGCGCGGGGCCGCCGGCCCGACCGCACGTACATCACCGCTGCGCGGGCGGAGGGCGGCCTGCTGCTCCGAGGGGGGAGCTGTCGCGCGCATATTATTGTTATTAATTTTATTATTATTTTTATCATGATTATTATTAGTAGTATTATCATTATTATTAGTAGTATTATTATTATTAGTATTAATATTATTATTATTATTATTATGTTTATTATTACTATTATTATTATTATTACTATTATTATTAGTATTCGTATTGTTATTATTACTACTATTATTATTAATATTATTATTATTTTTATTCGCATTCTTATTATTATCATTATTATCATTATTATCATTATTATTATTATTACTAGTTGTAATGTTCTTATTATTCTTCTTCTTATCATTATTAATATTCCGGGCTGCGCTGCAGGCCTGCGCCGACAGCTGAACGGGCGAGGGGCGGCGGCTGCTCCAGGCGAGGTCCTCGCTCTGGACACCTCGTGGGGCTTCACTGTCATAGCTGGTCGAATGCCGTGGAGCTCGCCGCTGGGAGGGTCGGAATGTGGGCTGCCATCTGCACGGCAGGCCCGTCGGGTGCAGAGCTGTCAAGGGGGGAGCTTCTTGCAGTGAGAAGGGAGGCCTGCAAGGGCAGGTGATCAGGGAGCTTGGGGCGGAAGGGCTTCATGTGGCATCTATGATGCATCTTGGGTTTTACCCTGGTGCTCCTACTCATCCTCCACCTCCTATGCCCCCTCCCCTCCTCCCTTCCTCCTCCTCCTCATCCTCCTCATCTTCCTCCTACTCCCCTTTGTCCCCTTCCTCCTCCCCTCTCCCTCATCCTCCTGCCCCTGCTCCCCCCGCATCCTCACCATGTTCCTTCCCCTTTTCCCCCCTCTACAATTACTCCATATGAATAATACTCTCCCTCTTCCCCCGATGGCGGCCTGAAAGTAGCCGACCCCCCCCGCGTCCTGCTTTGTTACACACAGGATTCCCGGGAGTTGGGTTTTCGCCTGCATTTTTTGTCAAAATGCTGCTCTCGCCGAGGCGCCGGCCTCATTTTCGGGCCCCGCTCGTTCCGAATCGTGCTCCCGCTGCAGCGCTGGCCTCATTTCCGTGCTTCCGCTCGTTCCGAATCGTGCTCCCGCTGCAGCGCTGGCCTCATTTCCGCGCTTCCGCCCGTTTCGACCCGTGCTCCCGCTGCAGCGCTGGCGTCATTTCCCGTGCCATGCCACAGCACACGCGCACACACGCACACACACACACACACCACCACCACCACCACCACCACCACCACCACCACCACCACCACCACCACCACGACAACCACCACCAGCACCACCAGCACCACCAGCACCACCAGCACCAGCACCAGCACCAGCACCAGCACCAGCACCACCACCACCACAACCACGCACGCACGCACGCACGCACGCACGCGCACCACCACCCACTAGTCCGCGGATAGAGAAAATCAGCACCATGGTAAGGGATGGGAGGGAGGGGTAGGACGTCAGATATGACGCGCGCGCACCTAGCTTGCCCTTTCCCCCTCTGTTCCTTCCTCCTCCATCCCTTCCCATATAAAGAACTCCTCTCTGTCGCACCCCGAGGCGTGTCGGCAGAGCGGGCCGGGTGTGTCGTCGGAGCCTTCCTCATCACTGATGATCTTGAACTTTACAATGTGCAACACGTTCACAGATGGAGGGCGGGTCATTTTCAAACTGTGGCTCTTGTCTCGGTGCCCTGCACATGCATCGTAAAAATTGCAGCGGGCTTAGGGATGGAGGACACGTGGTCTTCAAACTGCGGCTCTCGACTCGGCGCCACGCACATTCGTCTTAAACGACCAAAGTTTCAAAGAGGGAAGGCGGTTCGCGCACCTTCGCCTTCAACATGTGTGACGATTTCAATACTGGCGGGAAGTCCCTTTCCAAAAAGTAGCTCTCGCCTTAGCGCCGCGCACATTCGTCTTCAACAATTTCGACACTTCAAAAAGAATTCGATGGTGTAAGTCCCAGGAGTTGTGCTCTGGCACAAGGTAGGATTGTCAGGCTGTAACAGTTACGCTGGTTCGCGGTGCTGAAATCCCAGGAATGGCGTTCTGACGCGATTTAGGATTGTCAGGACGCAACAGTCACGTTGAGTCCCGGCGTTGAAGTTCCTGGAATGGTGTTTTTTGGCACGATTGGGGATTCTTAGACATATGTCTTCTAATGGGCCACCTCCCGCAATGAAAACTAATGCTTGCAAGGACCTGTGAGAGGGAGCTTGGAGGGAGGGTTTATTTGTTTGCAGCATCTTTGACGCGTCTTGATTTACACTGGTCCACCTCCTCCTCCTCCTCCTCCTCCTCCTCCTCCTCCTCCTCCTCCTCCGCCTCTTCCCCTCCTCCCCATTCATCCTCCTCCTCCTCCCGCTGAAATTTTTACTGGAAGGTGGCGTGCGACCACCCGGCGAGAAACAACAAACCCCGAACGAGAAACGACGGCGGCGGCGACGCTCCCCGCGCCGCTGCAGGGGCCGCCGAGGGCCGCCGAGGGCCGGAGCTCTCGGGACTCCGCCGAGGGCCGCCGAGGGCTGCCGAGGGCCGCCGCAGACGTCCGGGAGCCGCCGAGGCTTGCCGAGCGTCGCCGAAGGCATCCGAGGGCCGCCGAGGGCATCCGAGGGCCGCCGAGGGCCCCCACAGGCAGCCGAGGGCCGCCGAGGGCCACCACAGGCACCTGGGGGGCCGCCGCGAGCGTCCGCCGAAGGCCGCCGAAGGCATCCGGCGGCCGCCGACGCCCATGACCCCCGCGCGTCCTGCGCCGGCGGCGGCAGGGGCTCCTTCGGCCGGACGCCCGCGGAGCTCGCCAGCAGAGACTCGCCCTCGGCCAGGGTGGCGAGGAGGGGAGGGTGAGCCAGAACACACACGACACCACCCCGCCTAGGGTCCCACAGGCCTTCTAGCAGATACCACGGATCCCGGCTTGGGTTCTTGCGTGGTTATATATTAAGGCCCCCGATGGGCCGTTCGGCGGCGAGCGAGGGGGGGAAGTGAGAAGGGGCGGGCCTTCTCACTAGGCTCGGAAGTCCAACGGCCTTCTGAGAAGCTTGCTGAGCCTTCCCAAAAGATGCAGGAAACCTCTCAGAAGGCGCGAGGGCTTCTGAGAAGTTCCGCCGCCTTCAGAGAAGGCTTTTTTGGTCACCTCCCCCCCCCTCGCTCGCCGCCGAGCCGCAGCACAGCAGGGAGGGCCGTAAGTGGGGCGGTGTCGTCTGTCTTTTGGTCGAGATGGGCAGGGGGAGAAGAGCATTAGGTCGGGCATGTCATCCAACAGGCGGATTTGGGACGGAAGAGATTGAAACAAATATTCAAGAGTACTCAAAAATAGTCCCAAAATCGTCCCCATCCTATTTTTGGAGCATTTTTGAATGGTCCTCCTGTAGGGGGGCGTGCCCGACTTAAGATTAAGTCGGGCCTGTCCCCCTACAGGAAGATCTTCGAGGAACAGTTAAACCGTGTCAAAACATACTCGAAAGTGGTTCAAACATAACCAAACAATCGCCCCCAGACCATGCTTTGACTATTTTTGAGTACTCCCCTCTGTAGAGGGACACGCCCGACTTGCACTCACGCGGAGCAGGGGGAGCGGAGCGGAGCGGCGCCCTGGGCCAGGCACCGGAGCGCCCGCGCCCACGCGGGCAGGGCGCAGGAGGCCGTGGCCTCAGGCCGCGCGTGGGCGCAGGCGCAGGAGGGAGGCGAGGCAGAGGAGGGAGGCAGGAGGGAGGCAGGAGGAAGGCAGGAGGGAGGCAGGAAACGACCAGAGGGGAGCAGGAGGGAGCAGGGAGGAGGGAGGGAGGAAGAAGGGAGGAAGAAGGGAGCAGCGGGAGGCAGGAGGGAGGCAGGAGGAGGGAGGCAGGAGGAAAGCAGGAAACGACCAGAGGGGAGCAGGAGGGAGCAGGATTTTTTGATTGGCTCCTCGCTGAAGCATACGGCTTGTCGAGACCGAGCGGCGCTGCGGCTGGCAGAACATTAGTCAGACTAAAGATTTCTGCACGGGCACCAAGGACACAAGGACAGCAAGTTCTCCCACCCGGACACAAGGACACAAGGACCAAGGACACAAGGGGACAAGGGAGCAGGGAGGGGGGAGGGAGGGAGAAGGGAGGACCTCCTCCTCCTCCTCCTCCTCCCCCAGAAAGTGTGGAAAGAATCATGGACGACTGGCGCAGATAGGAAAAGTGGGTGAATTAACACACGAACCTGCGCAAATATAAGGGTCAGAGACTAGACTGCCCAGGGCACATGGAGCGAGTGGGTAAAATAGCCCGAGCGGGGAAAAGGGAGCGGGCGGGACGGGGTGGGGGCTGCTTCTCTCGATGGTCTCTCTGTGGCCCGTTGGGTTACTCTTGGGCCCGCTGCAGATACGCTCAACAAGGGCCGTTCCAGTTGTGGGGGGAAGGGTCCTGGGCCGCTGCCGGGAGCCACCCCTTCCACCGCACTCGAAAATTTGCCAGCTCCGGAGCACACTGGGCCATACAGAAACCGACTGGGTCACAGAGGAATCCATCTGCCCACAGAGAAACCTTACGCCGGACGGGGAAGAAGGAGGGGAGAAGAGGAGGGAGGGATAGATAGGAGGAGGTGGAAAAGGAGGAGTAGGAGGAGAGAGACACGTCTTTATTGCTATAGCAATACATCCGACGACACAAGCACACAGAAGCAAACGGAAGAGAAACAATGATACTCCGATCAGCTAAACAACTCCTCAAACCAAGGCCCGACGTCGACTGCAACACCGCAAAGCTTGGGATGTAAGCCTCCGGCTCTGCGGCTCCACGAGCGCAGCCTACCCTGGGCCCCCTTCTCGGGGACAAGGACGTCACCCGTGGCGGAGACCTCGCGCTTGGCCGCCGCTGGTATCATATTTGCAGCGACGGCATACAACAATGAACGAATGATCGCTGGTGTTCGGGAAACCCGTGGAATGACCCTTCTCCAAAAACTTGGGATCATCGAGCCCACGGATTCCGACCTTAGAACCCCCACGGCAAACACCAAGAACAGGCTTCAAGACAGAACGGGACCCACGGAAGCAACGTTCGCGGTGCAGGAATCTGCCTTGTCAGCTCCAAGAGTGCCCAACGGGTTTTAAGTTACCATTGGCAGGCACCTTCTCGCAAACCGCACTGGGCAGGTTGAGCGAGCAAGCGCGTCCGCCTCGCGAGCGGAACGCTGAGAGTGGAGGGCCGCAGCGCTCTTCTCAAGCAAGTCAGCGGCACGCCAGTTGAGCCCATGGCACTTAAGCACGTCAGACCAATATGTGTCATCTACAGCGCGCCATCTAATAGCTGAGACAAGACCTGTGGGCTGCAGGGTAAAACGCAAGCCGCTGCAACAGCCCGTAGGATGGCGGTTCTATTCGGGGCAAACTGAAATGGCGCGCAACGTTCAAACAACCCGGCAAACCTTGGACATCGGAAGAGGGCAAACTGCCCAGCAGCAGAGATGGCCAGGAACTGTGCCGCCTGAGAAGTCTGGAGATTAGGCGCCCAAACAAGTAGCATGGCATGCAACAGTCTGGTCGGAATCGCATACTATGACACCCCATCCCCCTGGGCAGCTCTGGAACCACGCTTTTTCAGACAGCGCCCGTCGAAATAGAAGTCACCCCAAGTATTTGCATCTACGCCGCAGTCAGGCGCGTCGGGGCAGGCAACGCGAAACGCGCCTTCGGCGACCAGACGGAGGAAGATATTACTTCGATGATCAATGATACCGCGGGAGTTCAAGTGGCCAAGGAAATCCAAACTGCTGATGTCAGGGTGCTTACCATTGACCTTCGCAAGAGTTCTTCGCTCTCCTCCTCGCGCGCGGAACAAGGATGTAGGCGGTGCGCTGACGAGTCGGGCGCGCCTCTACAAAGCTCACAATCAATGTCATCCTGCTTGTAGCCTCGTTCCTCTGCAACGTCTTTGGTCGACGAGCCACCACGGCGCGCCGCTACAGTCGGGGCGTTGACCTAAGGAACCCTAAATAAGGAACGAGGCCCCTATTTTCCATAAGTTAAACTTCGATTTCCGCTCGAAAACATAAGGAAAACCTGAGGCAAGCTGTGAAACACTTGAGGAACGCGGAGCCCCTCCCCAACGAAAAGGGTTCCTTCTTCAGGGCCTCGACTGTATGATGCGTTGGCCCTTCTGCAGGGGAACGGGGCGACTGGCACTGAGCTGCGCGCGAACTCGATCGCGGCGGGGCCGGCGGGCGCGAGGCGGCAGACTGGCGGCGATGGACTTCTTCAAGGGCGCGAAGGGCGGCGGAGAGCACGGGGCGCTGGGCGAGGGCCGGGCTGCGAAAGGCCCTCTGCGCGACGGCCCCGGAAGCACCGACCGGCCCTATGAGAGACCTCATGCGCCAGCCTACCCTCTGCAGGGGCAGCTTCGCGGCCGGCAAGAGCCCGCGCGCGCGGCGCCGGGGCCCGCGGCCGGCGTGCCCAACGAGAAACAACGCCCAACCTTCGCGAGGCCGCTGGAAAACCCGAATGGAAACGAACCAGTGAAAGCAGCCCAGACCTGTTGGGAGCACCGAACAGCGAGGCCCACGGCGGCGTGCCAGCACTGATCCTTCTCGCGGCGGAGGAGAGGGGACGTCAACGAGCGTTGCTCGACGCTTGGCTGGCTTGTGGCTCCAAAAGATCGCCTGGTCACGCAGTGCTCATGGTCGGAGAGCCCTCTTACTTCGCCGCGCCGCGCGAGGTCCGGCAAGGGCCCAGAAACGAAAACCCTCTCAGCGAGGCGGCCCTATAGACTTTCGCGCGGCACTTCAATCTAGACGCTGTCTTCTCGACGCCCGAGAAGCGCCCGTTTGGCTGTTTGACCTCTGGCCAATTCTGAAAAATTCCCCACGGGCGTGGTCTGCGCCGCAGTGGGCCGCGGCGCTGCGCGCGTCGCCGGCCAGGTCGCCCGGCCCAGCGCGGATCTGCGAAGCGCCGGCGAAGAAACGACCGGCGCGGCCTTGTCGACCGAGGCCCGCTCGCGCAGCAAGTCGCTTGCGGATGTCGCGCGCGAGGGCGAACCCCCCTGCCGTGCCTCGACGCACTTCCGACTCGGCCCCAACAGCGATGATGTCGTGGTCGAATTTAAGCATTACATATATATATATATATTCACATCCAGTTGAACTTGGGAGGTCAGCCGGGGCGATCGACGCATCAGTCGTGGCCATCGAACAGCCGGCCACGAGTCCATGAGAGGCCGGCGAAGACCGCGCGCGACACCAGCGGCGGAGATACAACGGGGGCGGAGGGGGAGGAGGAGGAGGAGGAGGAGGAGGAGGAGGAGGAGGAGGGAGGAGGAGGAGGAGGAGGAGGAGTGGTGGAATACAACGGGGCGGGGAGGAGGAGGAGGAGGAGGAGGAGGAGGAGGAGGAGGAGGAGGAGGAGGAGGAGGAGGAGGAGCAGGAGGAGCCAGGAGACAAACGACCACGCCCGAGAGGGCAGCCGCTGCAGCGCGCCTCCGAAGGGGTCCAGGGGCGCACAGAGAAACTCGCGCAAATCCAAGGCTTCCTCCTCCTCCTCCCTCCTCCCTCCTCCTCCTCCTCCTCCTCCCAGATGTTCGGAGCTTTCGCCTCCCCCCCCATTTGCCATATTTGCATATCTTCCTGGGAGTCGACGATTCACTCCGTCTGCGTTCCCAGACCACCGACGTCAGGATTTTTTCAGGGCGCGCGCCCCAGAGGTCCGGACCTATTCGCCGGAACCGGCTTTTCATCCTGCGTTGTTTTTTGACGGCCCCGAGGGCCGGCAAGGGCCCCCCGAGGGCGAAAATAGCGAAAAACCTCCCGTCGCGATTCTCTCACGACGCGAGGGGGTATGCGTTTGCTTCTTTCCTGCATCTCCCGAGCGCAGAAGCCATGGGCACCAGCTCGCGGAACTCGAAAAGGGGGCCCCGCCGCGGGGGCGCCGGTATGCGGGCGGGCCCGGGGCGCGGGGCCCGGGCCGGGGCAGTGAAAGCCCGCCGCAGGGCCCGCGCCCGAGGCCGAGGCGAAGCTGCCCCAGACCTCGGGCGTCTCGAAAAAATCGAGACAAAGGTTTTTCATCGTTTTCGGCCTCTGGAGGCCCTCGCCGGGCCTCGGGACCGTCAAAAAACGACTCGGGATGAAAAACCGGTCCCGGGGAAGTGGTCGGGAGGTTGGGGGCCCGTGTCTCGAAAAAATCGAGACGTCGGATGTCTGGGGCCATCCTGCGAGGCAGCCCCGCCCCAGACTTTTTGCCCAGGTCGACGCCCAGGAGGGAGAGAAGAGCACCACGAAGGCGACGAGCACCAGGGAGGCCCCGCCCCGGACACGATGGCGTCGCAAAGCGATCAGGACGTCGCCTTCTTTTATATCTTCGGCCCCCGGGGGCCCTCGCCGACCCCCGGGGCCGTCAAGGAACGCCTCAGGATGGAAAGCCAGCCCTGAGGACGTGCAGGGTCTGGACTTCCGGGGGCGCCGCCCTGACAGGAATCAGGGCGGCGCGTCCGGGGCGGGAACTTGGCCTCCCGGCTGGGCGCGAGGCGCCCGCGGCGGCGCCCCGCGGGCGGCGCCATGGACGCAAGGGCGCCAACGGGTCCGAAGCCGCCGGCGGTTCTGGGTGGCACCGCCGCGGCGAGCGCTCGCAGCTGCTTCGGCGCCGGACCAGGCCGCTCCATGCAGACCCCCTCGAGTCATGAAGAAATCACGACGGAAGGTTTTCTATATTTTCCGCCTCTGGGGGCCCTTACCAGCCCTCGGGACCGTCAAAAAACAGCTCAGGATGAAAAACCGGCCCCGGCGAATGGGTCCGGACCTCTGGGGGTCGCGTCCTGAAAACATCATGACGTCGGGGTATAAACTTTCCAGCCGCCCTGGGGCAGGTGTCCCCGACGGCGGAAAAGTTTATTTTATACCGTTCTTCGCTCGCTGAGCTACACGTGGGCATCGCGAGGCAGAGCGCGGACGGGCGCCGGCAGCTCATGGCGGCGCAGCGACGCCGGAAGGCCGTCGGCCGAAGCAGCAGCGCGCTCCGCGTGCGAGCGGCCGGTTCGGCGCGCGATCGCTTGGGCGGAGGCAGCGCGGAGGGCTCCATCTGCGCGGTGGAGTCTGGGCGCGCGGGCGGCGATGCTGTCTCACCAGGAGGAGGAGGAGGAGGAGGAGGAGGAGGAGGAGGAGGAGGAGGAGGCCGAAAACCTTGCAAAGGAGGAGGTGTCTGCCCCCCACGGGGCAGCGAAGCGTCCAGCTTCGAGCCCAAGAAGTGATCAAAAGGTCAGCGAACGCATTTCCCTCTGAGGATAGCGCCGCGGTCGGCTTCCACGGCCCCGGGGCCCTGATGATGGGAGGCCCCCCCCTCTCTCCATGGTCGGTCTTGTTCAGGAAGAATATCCTCCACCCCTGAGACGAACGAATCTCATCATCGGCGATGACCTTCTGCGGGGCCTCGCCCATCCCACCGAGCAAAACGGCACACCCTCCTTCCAATCAAGATCGGGCCCGGATGGGAAGGATGTGAGCCTCCATGAAACACTGCCAGAACTCCCTCAAATGCTTCCGAACATGCTTGGGTGGGCCCCGGAAAATGACGCGGATGTCAGACACATGCTGAGAGTCGGTGCGCGCCGCAACTGGCATGGGGAACGCGCGAGTCTGACTGACGGCCCGCGCGGCAAAAAAAAATGGGCCAATGGCCTCATCTGGCTCATTGGGCTTCAGGAGGGGAGCCCGGTGGAGAGCGGGAACCTTTCCGCGGGCCCCGATGCGAGGTTGCGCACACCACCTAGCTTTCATAAGCTGCTGCTCAGCGGTGTTGGCCCAGCAGCGGTAGAGAGAAGCAAGGCCAGCTACCGCTGGACCACCTTGCCAGCACCAACAAGGTCAACAACTCGCTGGGCCTGCTTCTCGACAGTATTCCACCGTTGCGGAGGAGGAGGGCGAGGCCCAGCGGCTTCCTGCGCAGGGGACACTGGGTGGCGTCGAGAAGTCAAGCCCTGCAGCGTGGCGAGCTTACTGTATAAACTCATTTGCACTGGTGGATGTGGCGATCTGTTTTACAATGCTCAGCTTGAACTTCGGAAGTGGCCTGCCCGAGCACCCGAGCAAACCGCAAAGAATCGTGCAGTTTAAGGCCGCCAGTGTGCTTGCAGGTCCCTTCAACGTTGCCAGGATAAACAAGCTACCCCTGGGGCCTTCCAACGACGCCAGACGACTGGAACACATCTGGAAGAATACTGCGATCAGCACCAACAGCGGCCAGCTCTCCGAACGTAACAATGAAAGAATGTACCTCGCTAGTGGTCTCGACAGTACTATCAGACAGGCCCAGACTGTGGAACAGGCACATACTGCATAAACAAATTGTCGTGCTATCTTTGGGCAGGTGAACCGGAATACCCTGGGCTCTGCCTGGAAGGATGGTGGGGTCCTGGTTGTCCTGAGAATAAGCCCTAAGGAAATCCCGACACAGAATCCCAACTCCTCCAGACGATCCGATCCCGTCGGTGCGGAGGGCTCGGGAAAGGCATGCAGACCACCCTTGGCGTTTAGCCCGCCCGGTGGCCGCATTGACAGTTTCCTGCGAGACCAGGTGGTGCTCCTGGGTCAGCACCACGATGCTTCGAACGAAGACCATGATGTGGAATTAACTCTCTGTACTCTTAGCGTGAATGATTCCTGTCCACGGGGTCAGGGGACTACGGGTAAACGACCTTGGAAACACATGCGGGACAAAACCTCGGAGGAAGCATCAGAACTGTAAACGGTCCAGGCAACCTCACACATGTTCCCAGACGACACCCTACCAAAATCAGACCAGCTCTTCCGAACCCGCCAGGGACGGGCCTCGAGACTTCAAGGAAAATATACTGAAGTTGCTGCTGGGTTTGTGGCGGTTCAGCGGCATCATTGGGTCCCTCGCGTGCATCTTTGGATGCGAGCAGCTTGGCACCGCAGGCTTTGACATTGTCGGCTGGAGCGCCGACAGGAGGAGCAAAACCAGAGGTGGAAGAGGCTGCGCCAGACCCGCAAGCAGCAGCAAAAGCCCCCCTCCTGATCGGCAGGCGGGCGCTCAGTGGCCCTGTGGACCTGGTCGGCGTCGTGGGCCACCGCAACGCCGCTGTTGCACTTGCGCGTTTGGCCCTCCAAACGACCGGGCATGTGGGCATGCTCCTTGCGGAGCTCCTCCGTCGGGTCTTTGACGTCACCAAACGATCGGTTGCCGATCTCCTTGGTGACCGCCGTGAGAGCCTTCGTACGCTTCTCGGCCTTCTCCGCTTCCTTGGCGGTGCGGTCGTCATAAGCAGACAGACCAAACAAGCACTGACACGAATACTCGAAAATTGTCGAGATTGCCTTGAAATTTGTCCTCCAAGGAGACTGTTTCCGACTGCTGGGCCACGGGCGGCGACGGAGAGGCACGAACCCGGGCGTGCACCTCCGAGACCGCTGCCTTGTAGTCGCCCTCGGCCTCCTCGGGCTCGGCCATGACGAGAACCACGTGGTCGCGCTGCTGGCTGCGCTTTTTGTCGAAGGACTCGGCCGTGTCGATCCCCCTGACAGAGCGACCCTCGGGCTGCCTCCTGCGCCCGTCGGCCTCCCGTGCCCGCTGCTGCGGGGGCGCGCCGAGCTGGCGCCCCTGGGCGAGCTCGCGGCGGCACTGGGAGGCCAGCACCTGGCCCTTCCCCACGGGACGCATGGCCAGCTCCTCTTCCACCTGCCCCTCTGCCTGCCTGCTCCCCCTCCTCCTCCTCCTCCTCCTCCTCCTCCGCCTCCTCCTCCTCCTCCTCCTCCTCCACCTCTTCCTCTTCCTTTCCCTTCTCCTCCTCCACCTCCTCCTACTTGTCCTCCTCCTCCGCCTCCTCCTCCTCCTCCTCGCCGAGCTCTCGGGCGACGCCCGCACTGCCTGGCGGCACTGGGGCCTGCCGCGCACGCGCTGCCCCCCTAGCCGCCGGACTCGGCCTTCCGCGTTTTGTTGGTTCCCGTTTTCTCTTAAAACAGTGGCCATCCATCCCCGGGAGCGAAGGGAGAGGAGGATGAGGAGGAGGAGGAGGAGGAGGAGGAGGAGGTGGAGGTGGAGGTGGAGGTGGAGGAGGAGGAGGAGGAGGAGAAAGAGAAAGAGGAGGAGGAGAAGGAGGAGGAGGACGAGGGGGACTGCCAGAACGAGAGAGACTACAGTCGACCCGTGCCATAAGGACGCACGACAAGAATGCAAGGGCCTTGGACGGCCATGTCGAAGCTTTTCGAACGGGGCGCGGCCAGCGAAAGCGGCCAAAGATGGGCCGAGGAGGCAAGGATGCAAGGGTACCCTTGGGAAGGCTGCCCATTTTTGCCATGCGGGTCGACTGTAGACTGACCCAAATGGCGGATTCCGAAAACCCTGAACCCATAAATGTTGCCATCTCTTGGGGGCGCATTTCTTACTTCCGCCGCCCTTCCTTTGGCTTCCGCTGGCGGAGGCGGCCTCGTTTTACTCCCGCCGACTTTTCGCCGCCTTTCCGCCGCCCTCCGCCGAGGTAGAGATGACAACTCCTTCGATCCTCGAAGGCAAGGCCCTTTTTGGAACGCCCCAAATAAGTACGCTGGGGAGCACCACGATGTTTGCAATTCGTCCACGCTGCCTCGCACCTTTTGAGCGCGCAGTGGCTGCAAGATGTCCCCAGGCGTCTGCAACGCGCCCGAATCGTCACCCGTTCATCACTGCCGGTGCCTGTAGTCACTGACGCAGTTGTTTCGCTTGCTCCAACTCAAAAGTTGCTGCTGACTCCCAAGGGTCAACATGGGACAGAAAAAGAAATGGTGCGACAAAAACAGATTGGCCTGCCCAGCGTGCCGCTCTGACGACTGCACTGGCAAAGTCCTGCAAATCGCTCGGGCCAGAACGGCCGGGAGAGAGAAGCGGGAAATGATGATGAGAAGGAGGAGGATGGGGAGGAGGATGGGGAGGAGGAGGAGGAGGAGGAGGAGGAGGAGGAGGAGCAGGAGGAGCAGGAGCAGGAAGAGGAGGAGGAGGAGGAGGAGGAGGAGGAAGAGGAGGAAGAGGAGCGAGCGTCCCTGGGGCGAAGGATCCTGGCTTCTCAGGGCCCGCTCGCGCCCGCCACGCGGCCCGCGGGGCCACTCAGGACGGGGGCGGCGGCGGCCGCGGAGGCGACGCCGTGGCTGTCCGACGTGTGCGCCCCGCTCGCGAGGCCGAAGCGGTCCGCTGGGTCGCAGTCGGGGAAGGCCGCGCCGCCCTCGGGGCGCGCCGAGGTCGGACGAGGCTGCGGCCAGGTCCGTGAACACGGGGGCCGGCGCACCGTCGAAGCTGCTGTCGCCCTCCAGGACCTCAGAGAGCGCCATGACGCACTCCGGGTCGTGGCCCTCCAGCGGGAGGTCGTCGAGCAGCATCTCGTCATCCGCGGGCTCGTTGCGGAGGTCCACGGAAGTGCGTTCGACGGCGCCGGCATCTGAGGAGATGGCGTCGAAGGTGGGCCAGTCCAGTGCCAAATCAGAGTCAGCAGCCGCATCAGAGCCCGAGGCCGCCGCCAAGCCTGCCGCGCCCGCGCAAAGAGCAGGTGGCCCATGAGGCACCGCGGGGGGCCGATGTCCAGCAGGAAGCCAGCGGGCCCTCCTCCTCCTCCTCCTCCTCCTCCTCCTCCTCCTCCTCCTCCTCCTCCTACTTCGCTCCCCCTCTCTCCCCCCTTTCCCTCCACACCTCCTTCACTCCTCCTCCCCTTCTCTCTTCCTCCTCCTCCTCCTCCCTTCCTCCTCCTCCTCCTCCTCCTCCTCCTCCTCCTCCTCCTCCTCCTCCTCCTCCTCCTCCTCCTCCTCCTCCTCCTCCTCCTTCTCCCCGAGGTGTTCCCCTCCCTGGGGGCTTCCTCGGGGGCCACTCCGGCAAGGCGCGGCGAACGCGAGCCTGCGGCGTTCCCTCGCGCGGGGGCCCACAGGCCTTGGCGATCCACGAAGCACGGGGCCCCCAGGGAGGACAGCAAGCGGTCGCAGAGCAGCGCGCTCACCAGCAGGAGCTGGAGTCACGCTGCCAGAGGAGCTCGCGGAAGAGGGGGGCGCCGCATCCTCTCCAGGCGCCCGCGGCGCAATGTCGGCGCGACGCGCAGGGAGAGGCGCCGGTGGAGCAGGCGGCCTGGGCTGAGCAGGGCGCTGGAATGAAAGCCGGCGCAAAACATCCGCGTCGGCGCCAGGGGGCGGCGGGCCAGAAGCTCGCCGAAGGCCGCGAGGGCGTAGCCCTGCAAGCGCCGACCGAGGAGCGCACCACACCACCGCATGCAAGGCTCGGTCTCAGGCCGAAATGGTAGAGGAACTCATCGTCCGACATCGCATCGTCCTCGTAGAGCTCGGGCGAGTCCCTGTCTTGGCTCTCGGCGGCGCCCATCGCCGGAATGTCCTGGTCGGCGGGGGACAGGTGGCCGTCGGGGCGAAACGGGGCAGCAGGCTCTTCAACAGGGGGGGGGCTTTCAGACGATGAAGAGGACGGCAAGGAGCGTAGCGAGCGAAGCGGAGGGGCCAGCGGGTCGCCGACCTCAGACTCACGCTCGCATTGGCGGGCCCCGTCACCAGGGTCAGGAGCAAGAGACGCGTGAGGTGGAACGATCTGCCTCCAGGTGCCGACGATGTGAACCCAGCGGAAGAAATTGGCGCGCCTGTCGAACGGGATCCTCGAGGGTTCGGCGCGACACCCTGGCGTCCTGGAATGAACGAGAGCACGTAGCCGCGCCGCTCGGCGAGCAGGGGCGGACCGAGGAAGAGTAGCCCGCGGCCACCTACGAAGACGCTCGTGCGGGATCTCACTCGCATACTGACTACCTACCAGACCACCCCAACCCAACCCGAAGACCCGAATTTGGGGTTGGGGGGGGCATGGGCTCCATACGTGTTTTTTCAATGTTCCCGGACCACCCCCACTAGAAATCGAGGGTAAATCTGAGACTTCGGGTTGGGTTGGGGTGGTTTGGTGGGTAGTCACATACCACGCAGCGAAGCAGATCTCTTCAGCAACGTGACGGATACGAAGGACGGCATCGCGCGCACCGTGTCCGAAGGAGCAGAAGCCGTCGTAGCGCGGGAACCCGCGCACGTAGTCCACGAACCAATCGAGCCGCGCCTGGCAGTCCTCCTCAGGGCGCCCGTAGTACATCGAGGGGGGGCATGCTTTGGCCCACTGCGTGGCCCTGTCGGTGAGCTCCCGCCGTCGCCGTTCAGCGCGTTGGAGATCGGGTGGCGAGGGCGCGCCAACGGCGCGAGAAATGCTCGCCGCGGCGGTGCGCGAAGTCGGGGGCCCAGGGGGGCCGCAAGGCGGGCAGGGGCATCACCGCCAAGAGTTGGCGTGAGCAACGTGAGATCACGTTTGTCTTTCCATGTTTTCGGAGCAGGAGTGGGTCGGAGTAGTCGTCGAGGTGGTTGGTGCCGAGGTGCTGGTCCAGTGGATCTGCTCGGATTGCGCAGTCGGGTAGCCCCCCCCTTCGCCCTGGATGCGGTGAGGGTGGCGAGCGAGGTCGGACCGCGGGGGCGCGGGATGTCTCCGCCCCCCCCCCCCCCCCTGCCACTCCCCGCGTCCTCTGGCAGGCGCGAGCAGTGGCCGCCCTGCCCCCCCGCCCCTCGGACCCGAGCCGAGGTTTTATCCCGGCCACGCATGGCCCAGCTGTCCGCCAGAGTCGCGCGGGTGTCCAGTGTCTTGGGATGCTGTCAAGACTGCTGGCGCGGGTTGGGTTGGAGGGAGATGGCTGTGGGGGTTGTCGTGGTTGTCGGTCGCTGCAAGGGGCGTCGAGTGTCGTCATTGCGAAGTCCGAAGGAGCGATCTGCGGTCGTCGCTGGGAGGGCGCTCTCCTCTCACGAGCCGAAGACTTAGTCAGGGGCGTCGCCGGCCAGGTCGAAGTCGCCCAGGGCGACGCGGAGCGAAGGTCACGACGACGAGGGCGGAGCCGAAAAAGAGGAAGAGCCGGCCACGAACATGGGATCTTACTAGCGAGGCCGACCATGGAGAGGCTGGGGCCGCGTGTGATGCGGACGCGTAAGCATAGCAGATGACCGCGATGTCAACGACGATGCGATCCAGCTCGACGGCGCTGCCAAGAAGACCTAGGCGTCTCAGCGGCGAGCGCGGCCTGGAGTAGCCGGGCTCCTGCTCGACGGTCTGGCGGAGTAGGTCGCAAGCGAGTTAGTGCATGAGCTCGTCGGAAGCGCCGCAGAAGCCCAGACGGCATGCCAGACGACCCCGAGGTTGAAGAACGCAGTGAGATGTCGCCCATCCGTTTGCGACGGTCTTGAGGTAAGCGAAGGCCCATGCCATGGAGCAGCCGCGCAAGTCGGCGAGGATATGGCCCCATCGCTCACGCGGCACAAGAGAGCGGTCATGCCCCATCATGGATGGAAACGCGGCCAGAAGGCGCGCGGCGCAGGAGTCCCGAAAGCGGACAAGGTCAAAACTGAAGGCGAACAGTTGCCACGGCCAGCGGTAGCCTCTTGTGCCCACGTAGTAGCTGCTGCGAAGGCCGCGGTGATAATGCCTCTCGTGTATTCAGGAAAGCGCGCGGAGGTGCCTGCGGCTGTAGACCTGTAGAGCGTCTCGACAAAGGCTTCTGGTTGTGAGAAAGATGGATCGGGCGAAGACGACGCCGCCTGACGTAGAGAGCGCGGGTCACCAAGCCGACCGCGTTGCCGAAAAAACAATCCCGAAGGCGAGTATGTTCTGGCAGGGCCTGACGGGCAGCACGGACCAGAGCCTCCACGCTGAGAGCAAGCCAAAACGGAATCGAGGGGCCGCCCGCCGTCCATAATTGTAGCCGGGCAGACATGTTGAAGACGCAGAGGGGGGCCCTGAAAGAGCGCGAGAGGGCGGCGAGTTCTCCTCGCAGCAACCGCCGTGGCATCGCGCGGTACTGGGCGACGTGCGAAAGCACGGGAGTGATCCTCATGGCGCAGTTTTTGGCTAGCGGGGAGACGGCCAGCGCGATGGCGCTGATCCTCTTGAAGCACAGCTTGACCTTCATGCTGGGATCGCGCCGGCAAGAGCCGTCGCCTGCAGCAAGGCCCAGGACGGGGCCGAGGTAGACCAGGGTGCTGATCACCAAGATGGAAGAAAAGAGCGCGACCGAGACAACGGGGGCGCTCTTGACGGCACCGACCACTTGACTTGAGGCGAGAACTTGGTGAAGAGGGGAACGAGCTTGCATTTGCCGAGATTGAGGGAGAGCGTCGCGACTGCAGCCGCTATCTGCGTGAGGTCCGCAACGACGCAGAGGGAGCAGCGGGGGCGAACGACGCAGACAATGTCGTCAGCGCAAGCCCTCGCCATGCCAAGACGGGGCGCCTCGAAGCGGCTCTGCAGGTCGAAGGGGGAGCAGGCCGCGACAGCAGCGTAGATGGGCCAGCTGAGCGAGCAGCCCTGAACGACGCCTGAAGAGACGCACCAGGCGCGCGCGGGTAAGCCTTCGAGCATGGCGACGGCCCCCAGGATGAGGCAGAGCTGGCACAGCACGGAGAATAAGGCAAACGGCGCACCCATCTGCACGACCACCACGCGCATGAACTCTTGGGAAAGGCTCGGGGAGGCCGCGCCGAAGTCCAGGGCCGCGGGCGCTGGCGCATCCAGTCTAGCCGACGCGAGGTTCGAGCACGCGCGCGAGGCCGTGTCGAGCTCGAGGATGTTGGCGTGAAGCCGCGCTGCGAGCGCGGCGCCCAGTCGACGAGCAGCTCGCCCAGCTGTAAGTTGATCGTCGCACTGATCAGCTTGATGTCGGCGCCCCACGGCCCCGAGACACGAGCCGAGCCCGCGGCGCGACGACACCCTGCACAGAGAGAGAGAGAGAGAGAGAGAGTGAGAGAGAGGAAAACAAAAAAGCAACAACAAAAAAAGAAGGAGAGAGAGAAAGAGAGAAAGAGA
The DNA here is from genome assembly GCA_963575745.1 of Prorocentrum cordatum. Taxonomy (NCBI): domain Eukaryota; class Dinophyceae; order Prorocentrales; family Prorocentraceae; genus Prorocentrum; species Prorocentrum cordatum. Next base: position 43,712 of record CAUYUJ010002613.1, on the reverse strand, counting down.
GAGAGAGAGAGAGAGAGAGAGAGAGAGAAAGAAAAAATAAATGAATACATAAATAACTAAAGACAGAAAGAGAGGGAGAGAGAGAGAGAGAGAGAGAGAGAGAGAGAGAGAGACACAGAGAGAGAGAGAGATAGATAAACAAAACAAACAGTCCTCGACCTCGTCACCCTTGGGGGGCCACACTTGCAAGGTAATGTGGGAGCTGTTAAGAGGGCCTGGCCGCGCGCGGCCCGCGTCGGCGCATCCGAAAGCACCGCGAGGCCCGCCTCCGAGGCAGCCCGAGCAGTGTGCGGGATGGAATCGCGGCCAGGCCCAGCGCGGTGCGTCTTGGAGACCAGCTGCCGCAGAAGGGCCGGAGATGGCGGGGCACCCCCGGCGAAACTGAGCATGGGAACGCGCTGCGCTATGCAGGCCAGAGCGATGTCTTTGTCGACAGGTACGGATGAGAGAACGAGTGCCCAATGCCCTACAGGCCTCTCAGCCATGACGGCCGAATCGGTCGCGATACCGGAGGCGGCCGACGAGGCCGTCGCGCCGCGAAGATCGAGGCGACGGTTCAGCGGGGACCACATCGCCGACCTGCGCTCGAGGACTGACAACTGTTTTGTCTTTTTTTCCCGGAAGCGCGGGGCGCGCGGTCGTGCCGGGGCCGCTTCTACGTGGGCTCTCCGAGCCTCGGAGCGCCGAGGCTGAACGCCCTCGCGCCTGCGCTGGAAAGAGCTGGCGCGCTGCAGCTCGACACCGCGCGCCGCGACGATGAGGAAGTCGTGGGCCGTGCGATGGGAGCGACGAAGCTCGTTGGCAGGACCGACGTCGTCGCGCCACGCTGCGCGAGCTACCTGCCTGGCGACCTGGAGCAACGTGGCGGTGGGCTCGGGGCCCTTGATGAAGGCCCTGTCGCGGACCCCCCTGGCCACCTCTAAGATCACCCACTTGCCGGGCTCCACCTGCCTAGGCGGCGACGGCGACGCGTGGCCGAGCTGGGGGGGGGCGTCGTGCAGCAGCTCAAGAAAGTGGGAAGATTCGAAGATGTGCCGAAGGATCCTCTGAGCACGGCGAGGCTTGATCCGCCGCTGAGTGAGCTCCGCCACGCGCGCCGCGCGGTCGCTGATGAACTTGCCGGCAATGACCTCGGGCGCACCAGTGGCCGAGACTTTCGATGTGAGCTGCGCGGGGGCACAGCCAGGCCTGCTTACCCACGGCCAGTCGAGAATCGAAGCGGAGTTGGCGCGCCTGTCGCAGCGGGTCGGCCCCTCGGACGACCCCCGCGAAGTGGCGAAAAGCGCGCAGCATGCGCATTGCGCCTTTTGCCTCCAGAGAGAGGCCGACAAGGCGGGCGAAGCAGAAGAGCAGCCCGAGGAAACAAAAATGACGTCGCCGTGCACCACAACAAGTATGTGATATGGATAGCGTTGAGCAGCTATAAAGTCCTACTCCATTGCAGCGAAGATCCGCCACGACTGCTTGCGGGCGAGGTCGCGGCTGCATGCATCATAGCAAATCAAGACCGTCTCATCCAAGCGAAGGGCCACTCGTAGCGCGCGTCCAGGGACAAGAACAGTGGGCTGCACAACCGCCGAAGATCCCGCGGGAAGAATAATCGCAACGCAACCCTTGACTGTAGATACCACGCAGTAGCTGGCGCACGAAGCCCAGGCGAAGCCTTGGCCATGAAGTCTTGGAATTGATCGCGGTCTCAGCGCAGCTCCTGCAGGCGCGCGATGCCTTTCGTGAAGTCGAGCCTCTTGGCGTAGCCAAGCTTGACCTTGCCGGGCGCGACCTGGCATTGGGGCAGCGCCCTGGTGTCCCGCGAGGTGGAGGCCATGGATGGCGCACCCAACATGGGTCCGCGAAGCAGCACTGCGAACGGGTCAAAGACTCCACTCGGCCGTCTCCAGAGGAGCGACGATGGCCTTCGCCGCGGCGACGAGCGCTGTCTTGTCTTGACGATATCATTGTCGGCCCAGGAAAGATCCGTCGCGACGTTGCCAGGCTGCGGGGAGATGCGGAGGACGGGATCCCACCCGGCCATGAGGTAGCCGCGGTCGCGATCGAAGAACCACCTCTTGCTGTCGTCGGCGTCGCGGAAGGCATCCCTGTATTTGCGGCCCTGGATATCCATCTTCATTTGACGAGGGTTCTTGTCAGCGCCAATGTGAAGCGGGGGCGCCGAGCCATCAGCACAGACCACCTCGAAGCGTCGCCGCTGCCATGGGGCCAAAGGCTAGGCGCCGAGGACTTTGGCAGCACGACGGGCGGCAGGAGCAGCAGCACTCGCGAAATGAATCACGAAATGTTTGCTGGCCTGGACGGGGGGCACAATGTCGAAGCAGCCGGCCTGCACCCCGACAGAGACGATCCAGTCGGACAGAACCTGTTTGACAGCGTCGAGGTTGGCGAACTTCGCCGAAACCACACGACTGACGGTAATTCGAATCGACGTCGCGCTCGAAGCCTGCGGCGGTGGGAAGCGGCTGCTTCAGTTGAGTGCTCGCCAAGGCGAGCGCGCCGCGGAGCTCCTGGATCTGCTCGCGCAGCGCATTGGGGGAGGCGTCGTGCTCGGTGACCCTGGTATCGAGGGCTCGCATCTTGACGGTCTGTCCGTCGATCTGCTCCTGGAAGTGCCTCGCGAAGGCGCAGCTTGTCACAACAGAACTGGGAGGAGGCGCCGGAACACATCTTGAGGACCGTTAGCAAGCTTAGCAGCAGAAGCAGAATAAGCGGCCAGTTGCGCGCCGAAGTCCTGAACCTGCTCAGAGACGGTGGATGCCACGACCGCGGTGAGTTCGCCCACGAGCGCGTCGCGGTAGGCAACCATCTTGTCCGCAGTGAGCTTTTCGGCGATGCACACGATGTACTCATCATCCCAATTCTTCATCATCACGCCAATCTTCTTCACGCCCACCAGAGTCACTGTGAATGGGAACGGGTACAGGATGAGCAGCAGCAGCAGCACCAGGGGCACGAGGAGGCGCCACCATGTTGAGCTTCGCCATGGACGGAGGATCCAGAACTGTCGCACCCCCAGCCTTCTTATTGCGGCGCTGGGCGGACTTGATGCCTGGCGAGGCCCGTGCGCTTGACCAACTCGGGCATGACGACGAGCGCCGCAGGACCGGGAGAAACCTCCGTTTACCCCTGGCGCCCAGCGTGAGGAGGCCCGCGGAGTCGCAGCGGCTGGGCAGCATACTGCGAAAATCGGAAGATGACCAAACCTTGCGAACTGGCCGCGGACTAGCGGTATCCACTTGTTCCCCTGAGGAACTCATGGTCTTGAGCCAAAATGGCTACGGAGGAGGAGAAACAAGGAAAAGAGAGAGGACGATGAGGAGGAGGAGGAGGAGGAGGAGGAGGAGGAGGAGGAGGAGGAGGTGGAAAACAGGGGGGGAGGAATGCGGAAAGAAAGGACAGTAAAAAGGGACTGGAGGAGAAGGGTGGGAGGAGAAGGACGAAGAACTGGAAGAGAAACGCACGTGGCAGAGGAGGAGGAAGACTGAAGTAAATCCAACACGTGTCAACGATACTGAAGCACACCCTCCCGTCACAATTTCCCCACTGGTAACTGGCAAAAGACGTGCCGTTTCCACCGGGGAGCTGCCCTGCGTCGTTCTATACATATACTGCGAGAGTGCAGGACACACAGTCCAAGGAATGCACTAATGAGAACCTCGTTTTGAAAAGGCACCGCCCTCCATCAGTATAACTGTTCAAGCCTGTTACAGTGCTGTCCACCTTTTATATACAAACAACTCTAGCGATAAACCCAGTGTGATAAAAGAGCCGCCCTCCATCCTGGTGACTATTGCGCAAGGTGGCGACTTTGGCAAGGACGTGCAAGCAAATGCAAATACACCTCGAGCGAAAGTCCCGGTTTGAAAGGAGCCCGTGTTGGGAAAAAGCTGCCCTCAACTCTGGTAGCCGTTGCTAGCTCATGCGACGCATTTGCGCGGCGCTACGACGAGAGCCACGTGTTGAACCCCAACTGCCCTCGATTCGAGTCGCTGCTTGAACTGTTAAGGCGAATTTGCGCGGCGCTACGACAAGAACCTCATCTGGAAAGCCGCCGATGCTCCACGCAACTGGTTCTTGGAAACTCTACGACAAATGTGCGCGGCGCTATGGTGATTTGACGGAAGCTGGTAGGACAAATGCGCTGGGGCGGGGCGAAGGCGGTCACATTTTGGAGTAGCTCGCTCTCCATCCGCGCAGCAGTCGGACATTGCAAGCTTTGAGAACATTAGCGAAGGGAAAGTCTCAATCGAAATGCCCGGCCCGTCCCAACGACGCGTCGAGTGGTGCGACGAAGAAGCTTTGCTTATGAGAGGGATGGAAGTGAAGGGGGAAGACTTGTCCATCGTCTTCCCCTCTTCTTCCTCCTCCTCCTCCTCCTCCTTCTCCTCCTCCTCCTCCCTGCCAACCTTCCCTTCCCATCCTCTTGCTCACTGAGCCGTTCGGTGAACAGCCCTCCTCCTCCCCTAGAGGCTCCTGAAAGCCCCCCTCTGGTCCTGGTCCTGGTCCTCCTCCTCCGACTCCCCCTCCACAATTACTCAATATGAATACTACTCTCCCTCTACTCTTCCACAAATGACGTCTTGGGAGTATTCGCCCCCCCCCGCGTACTGTTTTTTACACACAGGTTTCCCCGGAGTTGGGTTTTCGCCTGCATTTTTTCCAAAATTCTGCTCTCGCTGAGACGCTGGCCTTGTTTTCGGGCCCCGCTCGTTCCGAATCGCGCTCCCGCTGCAGCGCTGGCTTCATTTCCGCCGGCGCCCGGGCTGCACGCCCGAGCCGGCGCCCGGGCCGGCGCTCGGGCCGGTTCCGGCCGGCGCCGGAAAATCGAGTTCCGATGAGGCGGCGCCGAAAACAGGCCATTCTAATACACATTTTGTTTTGAGAATGCTGAATTTCTGCTTCCAGCGCCCGGGAGGCCTCCCGGCCCGATTCCGACGCCCAGGCCGGCGCCCAAGCCGGCGCCCCGGCCGAACGCCCGAGCCGGCGCCCGGGCCGGCGCCCGGGCCGGGTCCGGAGCCGGTTCTGGCCGGCGCCGGAAAGTTGAGTTCCGAGGCGGCGCCGAAAAAAGGCCATTCCAATCCAATTTTTCTTTTGAAAATAATGAATTTCTGCTTCTGGCGCCCAGGAAGCCTTCCCCGGAGTTAGGTTTTCGCTTGCATTTCTTCCCAAAATGCTGCTCTCGCTGAGGCGCCGGCCTCATTTTCGGGCCCCGCTCGTTCCGAATCGTGCTCCCGCTGCAGCGCTGGCCTCATTTCCGTGCTTCCGCTCGTTCCGAATCGTGTTCCCGCTGCAGCGCTGGAATCATTTCCGCGCTTCCGCTCGTTTTCGACTCGTGCTCCCGCTGCAGCGCTGGCGTCATTCCCGTGCCATGCCACGGCATGCAATGCAATGCTAGGTCGAAACTACGCTTCGCGGTGCTCTTCTACGCCATGCCACGCCGTGCTCTACAATGCATCGCGTACCCTTTCGGGATCATCGCCCTGCTTGACATCCGACTGTGCGAGTAGAGAGGGGATCTGCGCCATGGTAAGGGATGGGAGGGAGGGGTAGGATGTCAGATATGACGCGAGCGCACCTAGCTTGCCCCCTCCCCCCTCCCCCCCCCCCCCCTCCACAATTATCCAATATGAATACTACTCTCCCTCTTCCCCCGATGGCGGCCTGAAAGTATTAGACCCCCCCCGCGTACTGTTTTTTTACACACAGGATTCCCGGGAGTTGGGTTTCCGCCTGCGTTTTTTTCCAAAATGCTGCTCTCGCTGAAGCGCCGGCCTCATTTTTGCTCCCGAATCGTTCCGAATCGTGCTCCCGCTGCAACGTGGGCCTCATTTTCGGTTTGGCCTCCGTCGTTCAGGATGGCGTTCTAACCCCAGCGCGGGCCTCTTTCTCGCGCGCTCATCCGCCCGCCACCACCGCGCCGCACCACCACCACCACCACCACCACCACCACCACCACCAACCACCACCAGCACCACCACCACCACCACCAGCACCACCACCACCACCAGCAGCACCACCACCACCACCACCACCACAACCACGCACACACGCACGCACGCACGCACGCGCACCACCACCCACTACGCACGCGCGCGCGGAGCCACAGGTCCGCTACGACACGCGTCCGCGGATAGAGAAAATCAGCGCCATGGTAAGGGATGGGAGGGAGGGGTAGGACGTCAGATATGACGCGAGCGCACCCAGCCTGCCCCCTCCACAATTACTCAATATGAAAATACTCTCCCTCTTCCCCTGATGGCGTCCGGGTGATGGCCGCGCACCCTCCGCGTACTGTTTTTTTTTACACAGGATTCCCGGGAAATCCCGGGAAACGACTCTCGCTGAGGCGCCGGCGTCATTTTTTCCCAAAATGCTGCTCTCGTTGAGGCGCCGGCCTCATTTCTGCTCCCGAATCGTTCCGAATCGTGCTCCCGCTGCAGCGTGGGCCTCATTTTCGGATCGGTGTTTGGCCTCCGTCGTTCAGGATGGCGTTCTCGCCCCAGCGCGGGCCTTTTTCTCGCGCGCCCATCCGCCCGCCACCACCGCGCCGCACCGCCACCACCACCACCACACCACCACCACCACCACCAGCACCACCAGCACCACCACCACCCACCACCACCACCACCAGCACCACCACCACCACCACCACCACCACCACCACCACCACCACCACCACCACCACCACACACCACCACCACACCACCACCACCACCACCACCACCACCACGACAACCACGCACACACGCACGCACGCACGCACGTGCACCACCACCCACTACGCACGCGCGCGCGGAGCCACAGGTCCGCTACGACACGCGTCCGCGGATAGAGAAAATCAGCGCCATGGTAAGGGATGGGAGGGAGGGGTAGGACGTCAGATATGACGCGAGCGCACCTAGCTTGCCCTCCCCCCCTCCCCCCCTCCCTCCTCCCCTCCCCCTCCTCCGTCTCCCCCTCCCCCCCTCCCGTCCCTCCCTCCCGTGCCTGCCTTCCCTCCCGTGCCTGCCTCCCTCCCCTCCCGTGCCCCTCCCGTCGCCCCTCCCGTCCCTCCCCCTCCCGTCCCTCCCTTCTCAAGCCTTGCCCTTCCCTCCCTCCCGTGCCAGCCTGCCCTCCGCTACCCTCCCTCCCTGGCTAGCAGGAGCACTCGGTGCATAATTCCTCCTCCTCCTCCTCCTCCTCCTCCTCCTCCTGCCACTCCTCCTCGTCCTGATCCCTCCTCCTCCCTCCTCCTCCTCCTCCTCCTCCTGTCACCTCCTCCTCCTCCTCCTCCTCCGCCTCCTCCTCCTCCTCCTCCTCCTCCACCTCCTCCTCCACCTCCTCCTCCTCCTTCTCCTCGTCTTCCTCCTCCTCGTTCTTCTCCTCCTCCTCCTCCTCCTCTCCTCCTCCTCCTCCTCTCCTCCTCCTCCTCCTCCTCCACCTCCACCTCCTCCTCCTCTTCCTCCTCCTCCTCCTCCTCCTCCTCCTCCTCCTCCTCCTCCTCCCATGGTGGATCCCACTCACCCCTCTCCCCCGTGCGCGCTGCATCCGCGTCTCCTCTGGGAACACCGCGCCCTTCAGGATAGCCTTCGCCTGCGCGCGGGCTCTATCGGAAGGCCGCGACCCCGAAGGCCTCCTCCTCCCCCTCCTCCTCGTGCTTTTCCATGCCCTTCCGCTACTTTTTACTGTTCCTCCTCCTCCTCCTCCTCCTCCTCCTCCTCCTCCTCCTCCTCCTCCTCCTCCTTCCCCCCTCTCCTTACCCTACTCCCCCCTCCTTCCCCCTCCTCTTGCCCCTGCTCATACCGCTATTCCTTCCCTTCCCCTCGTCCCCCAATCGTTCCCTATCCCCCCGTCTCCTTCCGTTATTATCTTTCCCTTTGTCTATGCCGCCTGTTTTCCTCCTCCACGCCCTCCTTGGAGCCACGTGTGTGTGTGTGTGTGTGTGTGTGTGTGTGTGTGTGTGTGTGTGTGTGTGTGTGTGTGTGTGTGTGGGGGGGAAGGATAAGGGAAAGAGGATCGGGGGGAAGGGCTGCTGTCTTGTTCAACGAGAGCGCTGACTCAAACGACAACCCTGGAAGAACCGCAAATCAGGCTGGAAAGAAAACTGCCGTGGCCACACAAACACAGAGAGCTAGAGTTAGGTCGGGCATGTCCCGCGACAGGCGGATTGGGGAGGAAAAGTAAAACGTCGTCCAACAAATCCCCCAAACAGTCAAACATACTAGAAACAACGTCTCCATGCTAGCTCGACAGTGTCTGAATATTCCTCCTGTACAGGTACACGCCCGACTTGGAGCTAAAGACGAAGGAGGGATGCTCCACGAACGAGGCCCGAGTTTCTCCAGGCTGGCTTAGAAGCAAAAGCCTGCCGCCCGCCGCTCCCCCCCCCCCCCTCCCGAAGGAGAGAAGCGGGGGGCATCGGGGCGGGAAGGGCGGGAAAGAAGGCGAGCGGGCAGCGCGTTTATCCAAATTCCTCCCGCCCCCGAAGGAGAGAAGTGGAGGACATCGGGGCGGGAAGGGCGGGACAAAAGAAGAGCGGGCAACGTGATCGTCCAACTATTGGCGGAGGGCCGCTGACATTTTCGGGGGGCCGAGCCCACATCCCACCAGCCCTTTAGGGCGTAAGCTGGTCTAGAGAGTTTCCTCTTCCAACCCCTCCCCTTCTTCCCCTTCGGGAAGGAACAATCCCCCCCCCTACCTCCCCCCCCCCCCTTGACCTGGACGGGGCCGGTCGCGAGCGGTCCGGACGTCCAAGATGGCCCAGGACAGCTCCAAGAGGGCCTCTGAGAGCCCGAAGTGGCCTCCAAGATGGCTCAAGAGAGCCCGAGATGCCTCGAGATGGTTTTCAAGATGCCCCAAGAGGATCCAAGACGTTTCCAAGACGGCTCCAAGAGGCCTCCGAAACATCCGGGAAGGCCTCCAGGATGCCAAAATCCTTCCGAAACGTTGAGGAAACCAATGATTTGTGCCTTCTCGTCTTCTTGCTTCCGATGGCCACCCGAACCCAAGAGGGCCTTTTTTCCTTTCCAGCTCGAGGGGTCCAGATTCAAGCGGAGCACTGGATTAGCACTGACTTCGTAATCGAAACACCGCGTCACCTCTAAGCTCCGCCCGAGGTTGTACCCAGAAGAGGTTTATCCTACGAAGCCGACGTCCATATCACAGAGATGTGGACCACTCTCAGCCCAAAGCTGCACAGGTCCCGCTAGCACGCCCTCGAGGCACGGAACCCCCTGAAAAGGGCGGCTAGCCTTCAGGCGCGGGGAAAACGCGAGCTCGAACCCTTGCCTTTTGCACTGCAACCATTCCTCCCTTTGCCTCCTCGGGCACGTCGAGGGATTTGAATGCTAAACTGCGACCCCGACTCCTACAACTCCGAGGCATCGGGAGGGTTAGACTGGTCAGGAGGATGACGAGGACGGGAAGGAGGACGAGCGGAACATAACCTTGCGCTACCAAAGCAGCTAAGCGATCACTGTGGGCAAGGGGCGGCGGCAGCCTTCTCATCTCATCTACTTGTGGTCCTCCAGGTACTGGCTGATCACGCGCTCGAGCGGGCCGCGGGGCGCTGGGCCGTGAAGGCGGACGCCCCCCTCGGCCAGGATCAGCTGCTGCATCCAACCGTCGACGAGGGCGCTGTGCTGGTGCTGGGGAAAGAACTGCCACAGCACCGTGCATTGTTGCTCCTGGTTGTCGTGCTTCTTGTTCTTGTGGGCCTTGATGCGGAAGTGCCCGACGAGCGCCGCCGCGTCGTTGATCCCTGCCGGCGCGAACTTCTCCTGAAAGAATTGAAGCATCTCCTTCAGCAGCGTCTTCTCCGTGTCCTTGCCGTTCTCGGGACTGCGCGCGTCGCTCCGTGGCCGAGCGCTGACATGAAGATGCCGGGGGGCGGCGGCCCGCGCGCCTTGTGGTCCGTCGGCTGGCCTGCTGCCGCCTTCTTCTTGAGCTCCTTGCTCTCGGTGTCGTAGCGCTTGCCCGCGGCCAGGCCTGCGACCGCGCTCGGGCTGGAGCTGCGCGAATGGGACACTAGATCTGAATGATTGGTGGGCGAGTGGATGGATTGGAGATGGAGAGTAGCTGCGTCCTCACGAAAATACGCCGGCGACTTGGATAAAATGGTTATTGCAGACCCTGGGGATTTACTACCTTCGTTCCTAGACAAGCTCAGGATGACCGACTTACATATAGACGAAGCGCTAGCTCGGTATGGATGCGCCCAAAATCGCTCAGAACAGAAGTTCCTCGTGCACTTCGCCAAGGGATCGGCAATCGTTCGGCACTTGGATGGGCTCAATGAGGGAGGAGGCTACATATTTGGGACCGATCATCACCATGCGTGATTCCGCTCGTGCTGAAGTCGTTTGTCGCTGTCAAGCCGCTCGTGGTGGCTCTCATTCCCTGGGAGGTCTCTGGAGTCTTACTGACCTGGCCACTCGCTGGCGTCGCTGTTTATGTATGGGATTTGTTCTGAATGCTCTCCTATGGGCCTTAAGAGTTTCACACTGGCGCCGACCGACGACGATATCTTAGATTCTTGTCTCAGCCGACTGGGTCGAGCAGCGATGGGTGGCAAGGCCGCAAATTCTGAAGGCGAGCGTATCACTTGTTTGACCAACAAGGAGGTTGTGAAGTTTTGGCGAGTCCTCCCCTCATCGCAAGAATTCCGATTGAAAATGATAAATTTTACCAATCCTGGGGTAACCCGCCTGACCGCCGCTCCTTCTAGTGGCACTGTTCGGCACGTTTACATTCGACCCGAAGCCGCACTTCGCCTTCGGGAAGCCCACAGAGTTTGCCTCGCCAGATTAAGTTCTGATGTCTGCAGACTTGGACGAGGCAGCCTAGCTTCCCCCCTGCGATGCGATTCGCGACGCGGTCGCTAACTTGCGTCCCATCTCGGATGCGGAGGCCATGGATTATTTTTGTGCCATTGATCTCAACGAGCTTCGCAACAAAGCCTACGGAGTCAGCTACCCACAACCCGAATGGCAAGAGATCGCCGTTCCTCCTCCGCCAGTTCGAAGAGGAAAAGAAGGGGACTTTGCATGCAGGCAGAGTTTAAAATGGGAAATAATGCGGGGCAAGTTTGTTTTTTCTTTCATCGCGGGGGGCACTCTTATCACAGATGAAAGGGCTCATCACAGACGCAACCTGCTTTATGCCATTACTCCAAGCAGCGGGTGTATATGTTGCAAGCAAGTATTCTCATCCCACAATTCAGCAGCCCTGCATCTTGAGCGTTGACTATCACGTGGAACATGTCCACCAGAAGCAGCACGAACCTTAAGCAAGCTAAACCCCCATCAGAAAGTATCACTGTTTATGTTGCGAGTTCGAGGGCGGCGCGTGCGACGACTTATGCAACCATCTTGTCTCGAGCCATCTTCCAGGACAGATCGATCCACCTGCGCAGCCCGCCACCGACCAGCCTCGAGATGCCCGAGGGCGCGATGGAGGCCACGAAGATTATCATGCCATCCTGGCGCAGCCAGTCGATGCCAGTCCGCTGGCGGAGAACCCATAGAAGGTGGGGCGCGGCCGCCAAAGGTGCTCAAGGGCCTAAGAGAGCCCCGAGAGGAGCCCAAACGAGCCTCAAGACGGCCCTAAGAGCGCCCAAGAGCGCTCCAAGAGCGCCCCAAAAGAGCATATTTGGGGGGGCCCGAGTGGCAACAGTAATCGGGGATCCCCTCTTCTTTTATCGATGTCCCCCAAAATGGCCCCAAGTAGCGCCCAGGAGGCCCCAAGAGGCCCCAAGATAGCCGCAAGATGGCCCCAAGAGGCAAGCCCCCCAAAGGACCCCAAGCGGCACCAAAGACGCCCAAAAACCCCCCAGGACCGCCAAGGGACCCCCAAGACGTCCCAAGAGGCCACCAAGAGGCTCCCAGGAGATATCCCAAGAGGTTCCGAGAGGCATCGAAGAAACCTCTGGCCCTTTTGCTTGCCCTCCTCCTCCTGCTCCTCCTTCCTCCCCCTACTCCTTCTGTTCATCCTCCTCCTCCTTCCCCTCCCCTTCCCCTCCTCCTCATCCTATTCATTCTCTTTCTCCCCACTCCCTCACCCATCCACCCAGACTCCTCCTTCTCCTCCTCCTCCTCCTCCTCCTTCCTTCGCGCGGTTCGGCCGTCCCCCTGGTTGCTCCCGCACTTCCCTGATCACCGCAACTCGCCTGGACATCGTCGTTTCTGGATGGGTTGGTGGGGATATTTTGTGGTCCGCGGGCGGCCGAGCGTGCTAGGGCGGAGCGTGCTAGGGCGGGCCGCGCTCCGCAGCTAAGGCAATACAGCATCCAACGGACGGAAAGGAAGTACAGCAGCACCGCCCGGCCCGCAAGCAGCCGCCAGAAGAGCGTGCCGAGGACGAAAGCACGAAGACCAAGGGCGGAGCCATCCTTGCCGAACGAGAGGAACTTGGACCGCCCCGAGCCTCAGGCGAGTGGTGGACGCAGCCAAACTTGCGCGACAGAGCCGATACGAGGAAGAGGTGGAGCACCATGCCGTGCGGGCAGAACTTCACGAGCACAAGAGTGAGTACGCAGCCAAAATGGCGCGGGAGAAGGCCCCTCGGCGGCCAGGGTGTGCGGGCAGCAGTGCCGCACAACCATGGGCACCCCAAACTTGTGAAGGTCGGAGAAGACGCGATCGACGCACCTGGCTGGTGGGGATACTTTTTTGGTCAACGGCCTCGTGAAGCGGGTCAAAAGGCGTCCAAACTCTAGCCCGGCACTGGTGGGGATACGCGAAACGTCTAGAATTTTTGCCTGGTCCCTAGAAAATGCTGTTCGGTCCAAGCGCCCAAAAAAGTGACAAAATACGAGTCCCGTGAGCGGGTGTGCACAGCGCCCGCGGATGGGTGGTGCCACGCCGCGGCGGAACGGCGCACCAGGGCTTCGTGTCGGCCGGGAGGGGACGGAGGGCGAGGGCCATGTGCTGGGAATCGTCGGCCGCGGGGAGTTCCAGTCCAGGCGGTGTGCCTAGTGTGTGATGTCCCAGCGCACGGCGGCGCCGATGTGCTGCTGGGCAGGCGGGCGGCGCAAGGAGACACCCGCAGCGACGTCCATCGCGCAAGCCGTCGTGGCGATCCGCGGCGCCGATGTGCTGCTGGGCAGGCGGGCGGCGCAAGGAGACACCCGCAGCGACGTCCATCGCGCAAGCCGTCGTGGCGATCCGCGGCGCCGATGTGCTGCTGGGCAGGTGGGCGGCGCAAGGAGACACCCGCAGCGACGTCCATCGCGCAAGCCGTCGTGGCGATCCAGAGGTTCAGAAAAGACCCCAAAAACGTTCGAGGAGGCGACCGAAGAAGAGAGGTGTGGGGGCAGGGAACTGGCGCCCGCGGGCCTTCTCGAGGCCGTCGGTCTCGATCTGGCGATTCTTCACGCGCACCGGGAAGTTGACGGTGAAGTAGTTGCATGTGGGCTCCAAATCTGCGGTGCCGTCCCTTCCTCTCGCCTTTCCCTCCCCGTCACGGTCTCCCTGCTGCTCTCGTCCTCCTTCGCACTCCTTCGCACTCCTCCACCTCCTCCTCCTCCTCCTCCTCCTCCTCCTCCTCCTCCTTCCTCCTCCTCCTCTTCATGAACCCTTCTCGTCCCATCTTCCAAGCATGCTTCTCTTCCTTCCCCATCCTCCTCCTCTTCCTCCCGCTCCCTCCTCCTCATCTTCCTCCTTCCTCCTCCTTCGCGCCTACCAGGGACGGCGGAATCGCCTGACCCACGAAGAGGGCCCCGAGAACAACCCCTTGCCCCTGCTGCTCCTGCCCCTGCCCCTGCTCATCCTGCCCTTACCCATGCCCCTGCCCCTCCCCCTCCTAACCTTCGCCTTCTCGCTCCTGCCCCCTCGTCCCTTCTCCTCCCGCTGCCGCTCCTCGTTCGCTCCTCGCTCGTTCCTCGTCCCTCTCCTCCTCGCTCCTGCTCCTGCTCCTGCTCCTGCTCCTGCTCCTGCTCCTGCTCCTGCTCCTGCTCCTGCTCCTGCTCCTGCTCCTGCTCCTCCTCCTCCTCCTCCTCCTCCTCCTCCTCCTCCTCCTCCTCCTCCTCCTCCTCCTCCTCCTCCTCCCCCCTCTCCACCCTGGCCTCATTATGTTCCGTTTCCTCTTGGTCCTTCTCCTGCTCCTCGCTCCCTCCTTCCCGCCTCGCTGCCCCCCCATCCTATCTCTGCGAACGAGGCGCTGCGAGGAGCTGGTGAGGAGAGCATGGAGCTGCTCCCATCGACCTCAATGTGTGTGTGGGGGGGGCTCCCTTTGCAGGGGGATCGCCAGGAAGGTCCCTGACCCTGGGGCTCTCCCTGGGGCAGTGATTTTCTCAATGGCGGGTCCCTGCTTGACAGCCCTGGGGCTCGGGTCGACCTCCAGGAGGCCGACGAGTGCGAAACAGCCCAAGAAGCCCCTTCCCCGCGAATCTCCTGTCTTCATGGTGAGGGGAGCCCCGGAACCCCAAACACATCCTCCTCCTCCTCCTCCTCCTCCTCCTCCTCCTCCTCCTCCTCCTCCTCCTCCTCCTCCTCCCCCTCCCCAAACACATGGACGTCTCTTCGGGCGCCAGAACTGCGCACGAAAAAAAAAGCGGTACGATGCTCAACGGCAAACCTTGTCCGAAACCGGCAGCAGCCGCTGTTGGGCCGGCGGCCTCCTGTCTCCAATGGGCACCGCCCGCGGCGACACCGACAGCGACTCGGGCTCAAACTGGGCAGGGCATGCCGTCGGTCTTTGTGCCCATTGTCTCCGTGCCCTTTTTTCGGCGGCGGGCGAGAGGGGGGAGGCCTGGGGGACTTCCGAGACTTCTGAGAGGGCCCGCCCCTTCGCGCTTCCCCCCCTCCCCAGACCCCCGACGTAATGAATTTTTCATTACGTCGACCCCAGAGTTCTCGACCCCTTCCCCAGGACCGGTTTGTCATCCTGAATCGTTTTTTGACGCTCCCGAGGCCCGGTGAGGGCCCCCGGAGACCGAAAATTAGGAAAAACCTCCCGTCATGATTTTTTCATTACTCGAGGGGGTCTGGGTCGCTCGCCGCCGACTTTCGAGCATCCCGCGCCTCACTCTTTCTCCCGTCGCCCTCCGCCGAGCTGCCGCCAGCTGGACCGCCGCCGCCTCACGTCCGCCGTCCTCCCGCCGGAGGGCAGGACGCGCCGAAGGCGAGGCCCCTTCCAGCACGCGCCTCCTGTTGAGGCGAGGGCGTCCAGATGCCGTCAGAAACGTTGCTCCTCCTCGTTCCTCCTCCTCGTTCCTCCTCGTTCCTCCTCCTCCTCCTCCTCCTCCTCCTCCTCCTCCTCCTCGTTCCTCCTCCTCCTCCTTGTCCTCCTCCTTGTCCTCCTCCTCCTCCTCCTCCTCCTCCTCCTCCTCCTCGTTCCTCCTCCTCCTCCTTGTCCTCCTCCTTGTCCTCCTCCTCGTCGTTGTCGTCCTTCTCCTGGTGAACGGCTTCTTATTCGGCGTTTCGACACCACTGGGCGGGAGGGCGGGTGAGGAGGGGGTCTGGCTGTGGACCTCTGCTTAGCGCGACTGTTTGAGACAGTGCGTCCTATGGGAAAGACTCCATCTGCCTGAAACAGGCGCCAAAAAGAGCTAAGATCTACTCCGTTGGGGGGCGGGGGGAGAAGGGGGGGGGGCGAGGGCCCGCGCCGATCGGTAAGACCATGAGTAAGAAATCGACGACCTGCGCCTCCTGCGGTCAGGGACTTCTGCTTGGGGTGACGCTCCGCCAGCTGGCGATCCACTATCCACGTCCTCCTCCTCCTCCTCCTCCTCCTCCTCCTCCTCCTCCTCCTCATGTCGCTTTTTCTTAATTATCCTCCTCCTCTTCCTTCTCCCCCTCCTCCTCATCCTCCTCCTCCTCCTCATGCCGCTTTTTTCTTCATCCTCCTCCCCCTCCTCCCCTCCCCCTCCTCCTCCTCCTCCCCCTCCTCCTCCTCCTCCTCCCCCTCCTCCTCCCCCTCCTCCCCCTCCTCCTCCTCCCCCTCCTCCTCCTCCTCCTCCCCCTCCTCCTCCTCCCCCTCCTCCTCCTCCTCCTCCTCCCCCTCCCCCCTCCTCCTCCTCCCCCTCCTCCCCCTCCAAGCGTCAGCGTCTCGAGCCTCCCCCGGGCCTCCCGCCCCCGCAGGCGCGGAGCCACGCGCTGCCCGCCCGCAGGGCGCGGCGCGCCGCCGGGGGCCGCCGCCGCGCGACACGCGGAGCAGCGGCCCCCGACCGCATAACCTGAGGTCGGGCGTTTCCCCCCACAGGGGGATTTTGGGCGAACAATACATATATATATATATAGCTCGCCTAACCGTTCCCTCCCGCCAGGCTCATTTTTGTGTGAGGGGCTGACCAGGCCAGTGACTTCGATACGTCGATGCCGAGGAACGCCAAGCCGAGAGCACACACCCTGCATAAAGAGATTGCATCACAGTTTGCTGAGCATTGAAAAGGAGAAGAGAGAGGCGAGAGAGGCACGGCACAGACACACACCCACAAAGGCACGCGAAAGGGGAGGGAGGGCGGGAAGACTTGAGCGTGGCAGTTGCGGCGGGATCCAGGATGGGCTATGCCTAAACATGTGAAATGTGACAGCTCGCCTAACCGTTCCCTCCCGCCAGGCTCATTTTTGTGTGAGGGGCTGACCAGGCCAGTGACTTCGATACGTCGATGCCGAGGAACGCCAAGCCGAGAGCACACACCCGTACCCGTACGGTGAACTGGCCGACTTACAGGTATGCAAGAGGCGGCCGAATATATATACTTCAATTCCCATAGGCCACGTCAACAGCATATTTTGAAAACTTCCGAGCACGCTTATCCTCAAAAGACCTCTCCATAACCCGGCTGAACTTCTGTGCGAATCCCTTGGGATATTCAGCTGCCAGACGAGTGAAGTGAGGACCGTGGGGGGCGTGTCCAGACAATATCACATGCGGTTTGTGCGACTTAGAGCACATGCCAGAGCGACCAGAACATCGGAGACTGAGTTTCAACAAAGGCAACGAGTTCCAGGCGGCGACGCAAGTCGCCTTCCGCCACGGCGCCCCGAACTGGCACATGTGCAACTGGATCTTCTGAGCGCACGGCGCATGCAAAAGCCGGGCCAGCTCGGGAGCGTGCCACATCAACGAGCCCGCTGGATTCTCAAGATACACGGCGATGTTCCACTTCACGGCTAAGCGGATGACCTTACAGCTAAACTTGAAGGTCAAATTGCCCACCTCCAGCCTCGCTTGCTCGCCGACCGAGAGCCCTGGCAACCCCATGGGATGTCGCCGTGAGCGCAGAGGTCGGCGAAGGGCCTGACTCCAGGTCGTACAAGGCGTACCAAGCCAGATGCCGGCTATGCAGCCTGAAGTGATCCACCCCTGAAGCACCTCAAAAAACTCATGCACCAAGTGATTCTCATGAGCGCCCCGCCCGATGTCGAAGCCGATTGCGGAGAAGCCATCCGCCTTCAACGACGCCGTGATGCAGCCCGCGCCACAGAACAGCTCGACGAAAACGAAGCGCCTGTGCAGCCGCCCCTCGCCGACGGCCTTGCGGAAGGCAGCCAGCATGTGGGCCCGCGCGGACCCCACTGCCGCAGCCGGCCTCGCCGCCGCCTGCGGCCGCAGCTGCCCGCCACCGCCAGGCTGGGCAGGTCGCCGGACAGGCCGGCCAGGGCGGCGGGCGGCTGGGAGCGCAGCGGATGCGGCCGGCCGTCGAGGTCGCCCTCGCTCTCCATCGCGAATCTCGCTCCGACAGGCGAGTCGGACGAGAGAGTGACGGCCGGCGGCCAGTGCAGGGCGGTGGGCAGCCTCGACTTCCTCGCCTGCGGCTTCACGCGGCTCAAGTGGCAGCTCTGGCCATGGCACGGCATCCGCCTTGCCCGGCAGCGGTCGCGGGTGATGGCCCGCACAGCCCCTCGTTGGTGAAGAGGGGGCTGCTGGGGCTGCCGGCGGCCTGGCGGCCACTGCTCGGTCGGCTGGGCGAAGAACATCATGTACACGCCGCTGACAGGGTACACCGATGCCGCCTCGGCCGGCGTGGTCGACGGCGGAGCCTCCGGGCGCGGGCGGATACGGCCCGCGCGGCCGAGGGTCGGCGTCTCCCTGCAGAGGGCCGCCTTGATCGGGAGCTGACCGGTCATGTCCTGCGGCAAGAGCGCCCACTGGTGGTACGCCTGCCCCGCCGACGCTGACGGCCGGGCGGGGCTGGGGCCACGGCGGCGCCCCGTGCCCCTGCTGCATCCGAGGCGTGCCCGTGCGAGCCCCGACCGCTTGATCGGCGGCAGGGTCCGGGGCGCGGCCTGGAGAAGGAAGGGCATGACCAGGCTGAGCGTCGCCCAGAGCCGCCACCCCATGCTGCCGCTCTCGACCAGTCGGTGCGGCAGGAGGAAGCAACCCACCAGCAGCGCGCCCACTCCCACCGCAGAGGCCCAGCCCCGGTGGCGCGGCGAGCGAAGGGCCGCCGGAGCCCCGCGAGCCGCTCGGGCAGTCTGCGCCTCCGGCGCGCTCGGCGGCACCAGCATCCATCGGACTGTGGCCAACCGCAGCAGCCCCGGGCACGAAGTTGCCCAGCGGCCCTGGCGGCTCATACGCACGAGCGCCCGAGAACCAGCCGACCTCGCCTCTAGAGACCGGGTCGGCTGGGTTGAGCTCCGATGGCACCCACCGGACGGCGAGTCTCGAGCCCGTAGCCAGCGACAGAGCACATATACGATAAAGGCACTGGCGAAGGTGAACAGACCTGGCGCGCCCCTTGCCCGCCGCCAATACCAGAGGAAGGTTGTCCGAGAGGATCAGGATACGACGGCCGTGGGCCCTGCAACTCCTGAGGATGTTCTTGAAGCCCATGACAAGGGCCTCACCTTCCAGAAACAGTATGTTGGGACCCATCTCGACATGCGTGGCCGACACACAGCTCCAGCACCCCGGACGCAGAAGACGTTTGGGCACCTCCGAGAACTCCGTCACCTCCAGGGCCTCTTCGTCTGGTGGTCTGGCGTCACAGGCCCACAGGGGCCCTTCCTCATGCTCCAGGATCATCGCGGTCTCCTCATCCACCCCCACAGCCTCCAAGGCCCGGTGACGGGCCTGGGCTCCTCCTTCGGTCTTGAATCGGAACTTCTCCTTCTGACGGCCTAGCTCCTGGACCTGGACCCGGCTCAACTTGCGGCGAACAACCCCAAGACCGAACGGAGACGCATCTGTGCAGGCAACGTAGGGATGCCATTCTGCCTGGAGGTCAACGCACAGCAAGGGCAGCAGGTTGCGGACACTCTCGAGCTCCTGTCTCACCGCAGACCACAGAGGACGCGGGGACGACCCCGCGGCCTGAATGAAGGCGTACGTGGCGTGCAGCAGAGACAGACACTCGCGGCGGACCAAGCTCGTCCAAGTGATGTGACCGGCGACAACCCGCAAAAGATGCCCGCTCACCCTCGGACGGGCCAGCAAGTCGTCCAAGGCGTAGCGAAGCCTCCAGACGTTTCGACTCTTGACCGAGAGATATCGACCGTCTCGAAGCGACATCCCCAAGAACTCACGGTCCCTGCTGGCCCCCTCAAGCTCGTGCACGACCAGGCCCAGCCCCCGCAACAGCTTGACGACATTGTAGAGACGACTGGCCACTGCCCCAGGATCCTGCCCCAAGGTGAGAAAGTTGTCCACATACGCAGCCGAAGCAGTGTCCCCAGGATACCTCAGAACCACCCCTGGCCTGCCGTCCAGCACCTGCTCGTCCCTCCTGAAGCCCCCTTTGTCCAAGGCCCCCTCTAAGACGTTCTGGCATAGGTGGAGAGCCCACGAGAAGCCCATGGGTAGCACCTGCACGCATGGTAACATAGTAACGCCGGCCCCGTCGGGGACTCCAGGGATGTTGAACTTCTGAAGGTAAGAGGAATCTATACAGGGCAGACTAAACAAATGTTCCATTCCTCTAGGAAGCTGCATATGATAGAACGCCACATCCAGATCTCCGCTCGCCACATACAGAGGGCCCCCCTCGGTTTCAAGGGAGGCAAAAGCAGACGGGGAGGGGAGGCGCGTCGACGGGGGGTCGACGAACCTGCAATTAGCAACTCTGGTATCGAAAATGATGCGCTGTGCGCCGCTTTTCTTCTTCACAAAAAACAGCCCGAGATTGCCTTGCCGCCCCATGGCGCGCTCCCAGGACAACATCCCCCGGGAAGACATGTCGGCCAAAAACTCAGCATACCGCCACGGCGAATTCTTCAGGATGGGGTCCATGTGAGGTCCCCGTGGGCAAACTTCTTTTTGCAGGGCCCGTGCCTCCGACTCCGGGCGAAGCATTTGGTGCTGCCAGGCCTCCAGCTGTTTCAAAACAGGCCCAGTCGCAAGCGACTCGAGTGGCACCGGGTCGACCTGCTCGGCGGGCCAAGAGACTAGGTCTCGCTGGAAGGAAGCCACCGCCCCCCCATCTGATGAGTACAGGGCGGAGCCATCAAGGAGCGCCGACAGGGCTCCCTTGGAAAAAGAGAGCTGCTCGGCAGAGTCCCCAGGCGGACCCCCCACCGCACAGCAAGTTGCAATGATATTATCTACAGCTGCTTTCTGCCCGGCATTCGAAAACTCACTACCGCAGGAGACGCAGCCGTAGGTCTTGTTGAGAGACGCGATGGCATCACGAGCGAGGTGCTTATCATGCTCGGCGCGGAGGACCCGACGACGCACAGCACGCGACAGAGGACCAGAAACAGGATGAGCAGCAAGAGATTCAGGAATGGGGAGCGGAAAGATGTCGCGATGGCGACCGTCAGGAAGCTCACGACGATGTTTCGTGCCGCCGACCTTCGTGAGGCCGGGTGGACCCTGCTGCCATCCAAGGCTATCAAGAGTGAAGGCTGGGCCCTGGGCCTCCACCTGGCGTTCGGGCGCACCTCGCGCTTGCTGCCCTTCTTGCCCATGTTGGTGGCGGCCGTGAGGAGCTGCTGTCGGCGCCTGGGCTGCCAGCGCCGCCCCCCTCACGACCCCTGGGGGCATCATGAGGCACGGCCGGCGCCGCTGCCGGCGCCGGCCAAACTCTCCTCCTCCTCTGGCGACTGCACCTCCTGCGCGACCGAAACGCTGGCGTCCGGGCTGACGCCGAGGATGCCGGGCTGCTCGGGCTGGCCGCTAGGCGAAGCCGGCTGCCCCGCCTGCTCGCTGGGCGCGGAGCCCGCCGGGCTCTCGGCCGGCGCCGCCGGACCTCCCAGGCCGGGAGGGGCGCCCGCGTGGCAGTCGGAGTCCGACTCGGAGTCCTCCATCAGCTGTGACACGTGCACCATCAGCTGCTGGGGCCTGGGCGGCGGCGCCGGGTGGCCGTTCAGCGCCAGGCCAGGGTCCCCCTCGAAGACCACGACGCCCGCGGCTTCCGCGACCTGACCGAGGCTGTCCTCGCCGAGCGGAGCCGGCAGGGCGTCGCCGCCGTGGGCGCCGAGAGCGCCGACAGGCGGAGCTGGGGCCGAGTCTGGCGCCGCCGTGACCGCCTCGTCCCCGGCGCCGATGACCTCGCCAAGGGGTGCGGCCCAGAGCACGCCGTGCTGGTCGAGAACCGCTGCAAAGCTGGGCCCCTGGAGGTCCGCTGCGACCGGCGGCTCCATGACGTCGGGGTTGGGATCGTCGCCGCACCCGACCGCGCTCCCAAGGTCGTCATCTGAGTCGCTCAGGCCGTCGCTCAAGCAGTCGCCGCTGGGCAGGTTCGGGTTGGGTGTCCCACACATCGCACATTCAAGTCCGCACCTGTTGGGAGTCAAACACCGCCTGCAGCTCCAGCCGAAGGACTGTCCGTTCTCTGAACCTCCGCCCGAATCGCCGCCCCCACGGATCTTGCGGGTAGCGACGATCTCAGACTCGCCGACAATGCCGTAGTCCCGAAGCGATCGCCCATCGACCATCACCTCACTCTTGAAGCCCAGGACGACGTCCGAGCTCGGGGTGCGCGTGGCGCCGGCGATCTGCGCACGGAACACCCTCACGTCGCCGTCCAACGTCACGACGAACCACCGCCGTCGTACCGGCGTGTCTAAGAAGCTCAGGACGCCCACCAGCGGCAAGTCGTTGCGCACCGGGGCGGCGGTCGACGAAGGGCGTGCTGCCCCACGCGGGCCAGAGGGCACGCCGCCTGCCAGGCCGGGCGATCGGCCGCCAAGAGTCTGGCCGCCGCCCTCGCCTGAGACGTAAGCGCCGGGCCCCTCCACCTGGCCCCAGCTGTTGGCCTCGGGCAGCAGCACGGGCGTGACCTCCCACTCGCCTGGGGCCCGCGGGGAGCCCGCCGCGGCTGTGAAGGCCACAGTGGCTCCGGCGCGACCGCGGAGGCTGGTCTGATGCCTCAGCTCCTCGAGGTCGGCGTCGTCGTCCGCGACCTCCGTGTCGCTGGTGAGGTGCTCCTCCATTCCCTCCTGATCGAGCACCGCCTGGACTTCAGCGCCGTGGCGGGGGCCGCCCTGAGCATGTCCGACACCACCTGACGAAGCACCGGCGTCAGCACCAGGCGCCGACTGGCTTCGCCATGGCATCGAGCGGCCCCCTGCTGCGGGGAGCTCCTCTGAGAAGGGGAGAGCGAGAGGCCTTGACCAGGCCCCTGCCGGTGCGCGTCCCGAAATCGCCTGCTGACCTGTCAGCAGGGAGAAGACTTGAGCGTGGCAGTTGCGGCGGGATCCAGGATGGGCTATGCCTAAACATGTGAAATGTGACATATATATATATATATATACATACATACATACATATCTATCTATCTATATATATATATAGGGAGAGAGAGAGAGCGATTACAAACCAAACAAAAAAACGACAACTACTCCCCAACTGCTCAGAAATAGTCAGAAGATCGGTCCCTGACCATTTCCCAACCCTCCTGTGTGTTGGGTCCTCGTTTTGAGTTCGCAGCGCCGCGCTCCATCCTTCCTCCTCCCCCTCCTCCTCCTGCTCCTCTTCTCCTCCCCCTCGCGCTTCGTTCCCATCCCCCCCGTCCCACTTCCCATCACCACCGTCGTCATTACACTCGTCGTCATCGCCATTACTGCCATAATCACCATCACCATCATCGCCACCATCATCATCATCATCATCATCATCATCATCATCATCATCATCATCAGCATCATCATCGTCATCATCATCATCATCATCATCATCATCATCATCATCATCATCATCATCATCAACAACGGCATCGTCATCATCATCAGCAGCATCGTCATCATCACCATCATCATCATCATCAGCATCATCATTGTCCTTATCATTGTTCCTAACCTTTCTTCATCTTTGGCATCATCATCATCATCGTCGTCGTCATCATCATCACCATCCATCTCCATACTCCTCGTCATCATCGTCGCCATCATCATTCTCGTCACCATTTCGGCTCCCCCCTCCCACGGTTCGTGGTCCCCAGGGACGTCCACCGAAGGCCCCAGTGGCAGGGTCCACATGCGGCCGCCCCGACCATTTCGGCACACCCCTCACACGGTTCGTGGCCCCTAGGGAGCTCCACCGAAGGCCCCAGTGGCAGGGTCCACGTGCGGCCGCCCCGACCATTTCGGCACATCATATATATATATAGAGAGAGAGAGAGAGAGAGAGAGAGAGAGAGAGAGAGAGAGAGAGACTACAAACCAAACAAAAAATGACAAACACTCCCCACATGCTCAGAAATTGTCAAAAGATCGTCCCCTGACGATTTTTTGGGCGATTCATTTTTGGATAGTCCCCCTGTAGTGGGACAGGCCCGACTCAACTATAGCCTTGTCGTGGGCCCGTCGGAGCAGCGGCGGCCTGGTCCGAGGCGGTCGGAGGCCTCCCGAGCACATTCCTGAACCAGCGTCCCCACCGCAAGCCAACCTCGCGACGCGTCTCCGTGGAGCATGCGCCCTCCTCCCTCCTCCCTCTGCCCTCCGCCCTCTCTCCTCGCGCCCTCCCTTCCCAACCCCCAGCTCCTCCTCCATACTCCTCCGCGGGCCTCTTTCTGGCCACGCCGTGGCTCGTTTTAATCATTCAGAGCGCAGAAGGGGGATTTGCTGGCGTCCCTCTGCCTTCTATCGTTGTATCCTCTGCCGTGCTCAGTCCTCCTCAGACCTCCTTCGTACTCCTCCTCTCCTCCTCGTCCTCGTCCTCTTCCTCGTCCTCGCCCTCGTCCTCCTCCTGCTCCATAGGGCGTATGGAAGAGGCCGACGATGACAAAGACCCGCGGAGCACCGAAACAGCAGCACCTCGGGAAAGGCCACGCTGGCGCGCGCGCACACTTGCAAGGGAGACCAGGGGCACCACGGCTCCCACCTCGGTCGTCGTCAGCTACGGTCTTGGAATCAGCCCGTGCGAGAAGGGGAAGAACCCGCACCCGGTTACGGCCCCGGTCCCCGGTTCCGGCCCCGGCCCCGCCGGCCGCGGCTGGTCCCAGCCCCGGCCCCGGCCCCAGTCCAGCCCCTGTAGGTAGCTCACCGAAGGCCCCAAGTGGCATTGTTTGCAGGCGGCCCCCCCCGCGTTGGCACAACCCTCACACGTTTCGTGGCCCCATGGCGAGCTCCATCGAAGGCCTCCGTGGCATGGTTCGCACGCCGTCCCCCTCCCTTTGGCATGCCCGTCACGCGTTTCGTGGCCCTTTGAGGGAGCTCCACCGAAGGTCCAAGTGGCACGGTTCGCATACCACGCACGTTCCGGGGCCCCACAGGGAGTTCCACCGAAGGCCAGAGTGGCATAGTTCGCACGCCGCCCTCCTCTCCACTTTGGCACAAACTTCATACGCTGCGTGGCCCCATAGCGAGCTCCACCGAAGGCCCCCGTGGCATGGTTCGCATGCCGTCCCCCCTCCACTTTGGCGCACCCCTCACACGTTTCGTGGCCCCACAGGGAGCTCCACCGATAACCCCAGTGGCATGGTTCGCATGCCGCCCCCCTCCATTTCGGCACCCCTCACACGTTTCGTGGCCCCACAGGGAGCTCCACCGAAGGCCCCAGCGGCATGGTTCGCATGCCGCCCCCCTCCATTTCGGTACCCCTCACACGTTTCGTGGCCCTACAGGTAGCTCACCGTAGATCCCAAATTGTATGGTTTGCAGGTGGCCCCCTCTAGTTTGGCACACCCCGCAGACGGTTCGTGGCCCCACAGTGAGCTCCACCGAAAGCCCAGCAGCAGCGCCCGCATGGCGGCCCCGCACCATTGCGGCGCACCTTTCGCGCGGTTCGTGCCCATAGGGAGCTCCACCGAAGGCAATTCCTATGATGGCGGTATTCACAACTGCATATGGTTGTATCCTTCCCCGGGATGTTTCCCCAACCCTCCTGCGTTGGGTACTCCTTTGAAACCGAGCACAACCCGCGCGTCTTCTCCTCCCGCCTTCTGCCTCCTCTCATTTTTTCTCCTGCATCTCACCTCGCTCCCCCCTGCGTGCTAGCTTGCCTGCTACCTGGCCATCCCTGGGGGGGTGGCGATCTGCGAAACAGTCGCCACTTTCGAAGGGCAGCTGGGGGGTGCAGCGGAACGACGTCTTACGCGGACCACCAGGAGACCTTGCCATCCCCTGGGGGGGCTGCGATATGCGAAACTGTCGCAATGTCGAAAATTGCTTCGGGGTGCAGCGGAGTGACGTCTTTCGCGGACCACCGAGACCTTGCCATCCCTTGGGGGCTGCGATCAGCGAAAATGCCGTCACTTTCGAAGGGTTGCTGGGGGGTGCAGCGGAGTGACCTCTTACGCGGACCACCAGGGGACCTCGCCATCCTTGGGGGGCGGCAGTAAACGAAAACGCCGCCATTCTCGAGGGTTGCTGGGGGGTTCAGCGGAGTGACCTCTTACGCGGAGCACCGGGGCACCTCGCCATCCTTGGGGGGCGGCAATGAACGAAAATCGCAATTTTCGAGTGTTGCTGGGGGGTGCAGCGGAGTGACGTCTTTCGCGGACCACCGAGACCTTGCCATCCCTTGGGGGCTGCGGTTTGCGAAACTGTCGCCACTGTCGAGGGCTGCTGGGGCGTGCATCGCAGGGACGTTGTAGGCGGACCACCAAGGGACGTCGCCATCCTTGGGGGGGGTGCGATGTAACGTCGCCGCTGTCGAGGGTTGCGGGGGGTGCAGCGGAGCGACGTCTTACGCGGACCACCAATGGACCTCGCCATCCGCAGGGGGGTTGCGATGTAACGTCGCCGCTGTCGAGGGTTGCGGGGGGTGCAGCGGAGTGACGTTTCACGCGGACCACCAGGACACCGTGCCATCCTTCGGGGGCTGCGATCTGCGAATCGGTCGCCACTTTCGAGGGGGCTGCTGGGGCGTGCAGCGGAAAAACGTCTTACGCAGACCACCAGGAGATCTTGCCATCCCTGGGGGGCTGCTATCCGCGAAACTCTCGCCACTTTAGAAGGTTCCTGGGGGGTCCAGCGGAGTGACGTCTTACGCGGACCACCAGGAGACCTCGCCATCCTTCGGTCCAACAGAGTAACGTCTTTTCCATTACCTGGGGGTTGTTTCGAGTTCCGGAGCCGTCATCAAGGAAGCAAAGAAGCTGGCGGGCGAGCTAGGCCTCGTTCGCATCTTGCACCGACGATAAGCAGGAACAAGTTCAATTATTTGTTCGAGCGCCGCGGCGACATGGCGAAAGCAGCGCTGCATCTTTAGCGTACTGCCGAAACCAGCAGAACTCTTCGGTCTCCTCCCGTCACTTTCGTCGTCGCCCCCTGCCCCCTGCTACCTTCCCTCTGCTGCTGCCGCGCTGACGCTTCGGCCCCCCACGCGTCCAGTCCCTGCCCTTCGTTCCAGCCCCCATGTCCTCCTCAAGCCTGGGCCCTCGCTCCTCGTCGTTATCTTGTTGTCCTGTGAATCGTGCCACGTGAGTGCGTCCTTGGCGGCGTGCACAACATATAACGGCGCCTGCACTGTCAGTGTCCTGGCAAGTTTGGGCCAACTCATATTCTCACTTGATGCAAATGTGTTGGGCACGTCACAAAGATGATTGTCGCTGTTTCCTCACATACAGTCCTGTTGTGGACCAGGCCCACTCCCGTCACCACCAAGACGGCGATCCTTGCTGCAGCGGGGCAGGCGGTGGGACACGCAACGCGACTTCTCACCTGTAAGGTCGGCTGCGGGAAGGGTTCTCAATAGAACACCTCCCCCGTCGAACAGTAGGTGTGGAAAAGAAGTGGCTGCCTCGAGTTATGCTGACTACACATACCATCCACCAGTACCAGGTGTCAACACGCATCCTTGCTCAGACGCTGGGACTCGAAAGGTTTGCCACCACGACCTTCAAGAGCACCGCCTCGAGGATGGGAAAGCCGATGTGCCCCATCCGACTCGACTGGTCTATGCCTGCCTTCCAGAGCATCAGCAAATTACATTACGATCTTCCTCCCCCTTCCTCCTCCTCCGCCTCCTCCTCCTTCTGTCCTCCCTTCCTCCTCAGCAGTCGTCGCTCTCCGCGTCTGATGTGGCGGCTCCTCTGGAGCTGGGCGAAAGGCGCCCGCCGACTTGGTCTCCCAAGTCGTAAGTGTCCTGCTGCCGATGCTGCTTCTTGTCCTCCTTTCCGCGCCCTCCCTCCATCCTTTCCTCCCTCCCCCCCGCCATCCTCGCCATCTTTCCCTGTCCACAAGGATGCGGCCGACCACCCCAGGCCGACCTTCCGCCTCTTCGTCCTCCCCCTCCGCCTCTCGTCCTCCTTCTCCTCCTCCCTCCGCCCCTCCTTCGGAAGCAGCACAGCGCATCGGCACCCCGTCTACAACTCTAGCCCTCAAGCGCCAACCCTGGAAAAAGCAAAAAAGCGGCATAGACATTAACTTGCGGAGATCCGCGCGGATTTCTCGGATCCGCGCTGGGGCCCTCCTCCCTGGCGCGCGGAGCGCTCCAGGGGCGGCGCCGGAGGCGTCGCCAGGGGGGCCCCAGAGCAGACCCGAGAAATCCGCGCGGAGCTCCGAAAGCTTAAGTTTAAGCATGCCTCTTCGCGCGTCTTCGGCTGCGACTCTGGCACCCCAGCGCCGCCTCCTGCGCTCGCCATCGCTCGGACGTCCACCCCCTGTGCATGTTTCGATTCCGTGCCTGTTTTCTTCGCTAAATGATCAGAGATGCGCCTCGATGCTCCTCGCCGAGAAAAAAATGCACACGTCCCAGCGATGCCAGGTGCGTCAGCCCCCGGCGCCGCCCACTTCGCCGCCGCGCCCCCACCCCGCCGGCGCCCCCACCCCGCCGGGGCCGTCCCAGCAGGGCCGCGCGCGCCACGGGGCCAGCCCAGGGCCCTGCACCGCAGCAGCCGCACCAGGCGAGCAGCCGCTGCCGTGCTGCCCGAAGGGCAGGGGCCGCCTCCTCCGGCTTGGCCCGCAGCGACCGCAGGTGGAGGGCCACCGCCCTCCGTCCCTCCCTCCCTCCCTCCTCCCCCTCCTCCTCCCCGTCCTCCCCCTCCGCTTCCCCGTCCATATCCACCTCGGCGTCGTCGTCGCCCTCCTCCTCCTCCTCCTCCTCCTCCTCCTCCTGCTGCTGCTGCGCATCTTCGTCCCCTTCGTGTCTGCGCTTCGCGCGGCGGCGCCAGCTCCTCCCCCGCCTTTCTGGGAGCACCCCGCGCGCTCCGGGAGGGCCGCGCGTGACCGTCCTCGAGCGCGCGCCCTTCCTCGAGCGCGCGCCACCCGCGCCACCCGCGCCTGCTATCATCTTGAGCGTCACGTCGAGCCCGGACTTCGACGTGGCCCGGGCAGACTCTGTGTCGGTGTGCTCGCCCAGCTTACCGGCTGGGGCACGCGGGGCGGGCGCCTCTCTCCGATTGCTGCTGCTCCCCCCCATCCCAGGCTTCCCCCCTCCTCGCCTTCTGCTCATGCCCCCCTCTAGTCTCTTCCCCCCCTCCTCCTCCTCCTCCTCCTCCTCCTCCTCCTCCTCCTCCTCCTCCTCCTCCTCCCGATCCTCCCTCCTCATCATCCCCCCGCCCTTCCCCTCCTCGTCGTGCTCCTCCTGCTGCTGCTGCTCCTCCTCATTCATCCCCCCGCCCTCCCCTTCCTCGTCGTGCTCCTCCTGCTGCTGCTGCTGCTCCTCCTCATTCATCCCCATCTCGTCTCCTCAATCATCTTTATACGAAGTCAACACTTCCTCTTCGTTGCAACTTCTGGCTGGTTTGCAAAATTGGCTCTAGACTCAGAGCCGCGTGCATTCACGTTTCAAGCTTGCCGAGAGGGCGGCTGGTTTTCAAAGCGGGGATCTCGCTGTAGACTTCCTCCAATGCTATATGTGGCACGAAGCTTCCACATGTCAAACAGTCACGCGGATAGAAGGCGGCCTCTTTTCAAACTGAAGCTCTCGCTGGGGATGTCGTAGGAATTGCACGGATGGGTGGAAGACCATCTCCAAAACGAGACTACCGCTTCACATGTTCTTGAACCTGACGTTGCAATAGTTTGGCACCTCGATCTGCTACCAGCATTGGGAAGCCAACTCTTTCTCAAAGAGAAGAGGCCCGGCTGAATGGCAGAGACACGTGGCGCTCGTCCTTCAAGCGCGCGCTCCCCAAAGTGAGCATGACTGCTGCTTAGCAGGGCCTCGCGAAGAGGGGACTTGAGACGTGGGGGTGTGAGGGTGTGCTGCAGCATCGTTGATGTGAGGATATTGGGTTCACTGTGGTTCCCCATCTCCTCCTCCATTCTCGCCTCCCCTCCTCCTCCTCCTCCTCCTCCTCCTCCTCCTCCTCCTCATCCTCATCCTCATCCTCATCCTCATCCTTATCCTCCTGCTCCTCCTCCTCCTCCTCCTCCTCCTCCTCCTCCTCCTCTATAACCCCTCTGTTCCTCCTCCTTTTTCCCCCTCTTCCTCCTGCACATCCTCGTAATCATCGTCCTCCTCCTCCTCCTCCTCCTCCTCCTCTTCGTCCTCCCCCTTCTGCTGTGGTATCTCCCCTCTTACCGTCCACCTGCTCCTCTTCCTCCTCCTCCAGCTCCTCCTCCTCCTCCTCCTCCTCACTGCCCGTCCTCCTCCTTCCTCTCCTCGTCCCCTCGTCCTCGTCGTCGTCGACTTCCTCCTCCTCCTCCTCCTCGTCCTCTCGTCCTCTTCCTCCTCCTCACCGAACGCATACATGCTCATGCAGAAAAACGGTCGTCTTCCTTCCTTTGCCTGCCCTTGCAAGGCTGGGCCAAGCGGCGCGCCCTTTTCTTGGCTCATGGTTGTGATGTCCTCCTCGCGGGAAACTTTCTCCTCGGCGGAAAGATCGACAGTGCTAAAGGGAGCGACGCAAGAGGACGAATAGGAGGAGGAGGAGGAGGAGGAGGAGGAGGAGGAGGAGGAGGAGGAGGAGGAGGAGGAGGAGGAGGAGGATTAGGAGGAGGTGAGGATGATGATGAGGAAGACAAGGAGGCCCAGGGAGAGTCGACGAAGATTGACAGGACGATGAGGCGGAGGACGATGACTGCTGGGAAGAAATGCAGGAGGCAGAACATGTGTGGCAAGCGAGCCCAACTAACTCACAAGAACAGTCCACCGCCCCTCGCTGGAGCACCTTCACCGCGCAAAAACGAATCAATCGAGCACACCTGCCCGGACGCGCACCAGGTTAACACAACGGTTTCCAACTGCGCTGGGGCGAGCGCTCATCCCATGCCTTCGCACCCCATAGCCGAGGTTTATCTAGCCCCTTGGCCCCCAGGGAAAAGGGTAATCATTCAGTTGGAGCTCATGCAAAAGATGGAGGTTACAGTTTAGGAGTGGGGTCCTAGCTTAGGTGTAGCTTCAGACGAAAATGGGTTGAGGAGGAGGGTAAGCAGGAAGGAAGGGGGGAAAGGATGACAAAGAAGAGGAGGCGGAGGAGAACGGAGGTGGATGATGATGATGATGATGATGATGATGCTGATGATGATGACGACGACGATGACGATGACGATGGTGATGACGATGATGATGAAGACGATGCTGATACTGATGAAACTGAGAATGACAACGAGGAGGAGGAGGAAGAGACCGAGCACGAGAACGTTGAACTTCTTGAAGCTCCGACTGCATGTCGTTCTGGCGTTTCTCAACAGTCGCTGTCCGATCCTGAAGGGTACGGATGTCAGCATCAGGTTGGTCAAGCCGTCGCCCTTGGGCACGAAACAACTCAACCACCGTGTTCTTGATGTCCGTGTGAGCGTTATGCATGCTTTGTATTCGGTGCGTGGCTAGATCAATCTGCACCTTGAATACGTTCCGAACGACGGCCTCGATGCCTGCAACAGACTGAGAACCAGGGGTAAATCAAGAGGGTGCGGCAGAAGAAGGCGCCAGGAGGCGGAGGAGGCGGAGGAGGAGGAGGAGGAGGAGGAGGAGGAAGAGGAAGAGGAGAAGGAGGGGGAGGATGAGCACGGCACCGCAGCATGGGGTCCGCTGGATCGAGCCCGCGGAGCTCCCGACAAGCCCGCGGCGCTGGGCGGCGGCTGCGCGCGCCGCTCGTCGAGGCCCCGCGCGCAGTCGGGCAACGAGGCAGCGAACGCCCGCTGCACACCGACGACGGTCGGGCAGGCGGCGCAAGTGGAGCGGAAGCGCGAGCCGCCCCCACCTTCGGCAGAAGAGCTGCCGCGACCGCCCGCTCGAGAGGGAGGGCGGCGGCCTGCTGGGAAGTCGGGTGCAAGCACGGTCAAGAAGCGCCGGGAGGAGAGAGGGGGACAGGAGGGGAAGGACGGCGCGGAGGGGAGAACGTGAGGAATGAGACGCGGCTCAAGCGCAACCCCGTCTGGGCGAGCTGCTTGCTGATAGCCATCGGAGACGGGATGATGAGCGAGGAGGACGAGGAGGTTGCTGGCCGCGAGGCAAGCGCGCGAGGGCCACGTGTGCATGCGCGGAGGCAGGCTTCGGAGGCCTCAGGTCGATCCGACCGCCAGGGGCTATGGACAGCAGGAGACGACTGCTCACACTGGACTGGCTATGAAGGTGGCGCTCCGTCGACGACGCGTCGAGCGGCGCACCGGGGGTAGACGGAAGCCGCCTCCCGCGAGCGGACCCTGCGACAGCGCCCCAACCGCGCCTGCACCTCCTGCGCGAGACCGCCCGCGCGGCGGTGCCTGCCCCATCGGACGTGTCCCCCCCCCGCCGCCGCCCAGGGCCACCGCCAAGGCCGCCCGGGCCTCCCGGGCGTCCGGCTGGAACGCGGCCCGCGCCTTCTGCTTGTCCCAGGCACTCCCGCAGGCGCACGTGCCGCGCTGCCGCCGCAGGGTCCTCGGTCTGCTGCGCGTGCTGCGGGCCTGACCCTGAGCCCCCCGACAGTAGCCCCCCAGGGATAACAAAGGCCGGTGTTCCGGAGGGGAGGAGGGAGAGGGGAGGAGACGGGAGAGGGGGAGGGGGACATTCCGGAACAAGAACAACCACAGTTTCGGACCTACCAAATCCCCATGAAAGCCCGCGTTCGTACACATGAACGTGTACACGTCGACGTGCAGGGTAAGTCCTGCGGCCAGTTCTCCGGCGATGATAAGCCCTGGTGGGAATCACCTTCGGCCTCGCCGCCCCCGCCCGCACACCAAAAATGAGTGTCGGCGGTGGACAAACCTCCCTTTAGTGAACCTCCCCTTAGTGGAAACGGCCTGGGACCGAAACCGACGGACCCGCACCCGCAGAAATGACGGCCGCGACGCCCCCTCGCGAACCGAAAACGGCCAAGTCGCTGGTCGACGCGTCAGGGTAGGAGGTCTGTCCACCCCCGAGAGTGTGCGCAACACTGCCTCGGCCGCGACCGCGCGCGCCTCCCGAGGAGGGAGGGGGGAGGGGGACGGGGAGGGGGAGGAGGGCAAGCTAGGTGCGGCGCTGGCGCGGATGGGCGCGCGAGAAAGATATCCTCAACGACGGAGGCCAAACACCGATCCGAAAATGAGGCCCACGCTGCAGCGGGAGCACGATTCGGAACGATTCCAGGCCGGCGCCTCAGCGAGAGCAGCATTTTACCCAACTCCGGGGAATCCACAGTACGCGGGGGGGTGCCGAATATCTTCCGGACGCCATCAGGGGAAGTGGGAGAGTATTTTCATATTGTGTAATGTGGAGTGGAGGGGGAGGGGGGGGAGGAGAGGAGGGGGAGGAGGAGGAGGATGAGGAGGAGAGGAGGAGGAGGGAGGAGGAGAGGAGGAGGAGGAGGAGGAGGAGGAGGAGGAGGAGGAGGAAGAGGAGGAGGAGGAGGCCTGGCGGACCGCGCGCGCGCCTCGGGCGTCTTGCCCCTCGTCGCCTCCGCGCGCAGCCTGCCGGCCTCGCGCGCCCGACCCTCGCAGGCGCACGCACCGCCTCCGTGCGGCCGGCGTGGTGCTCCGCCGCCTCGTCGACTCGTCGCACCCGGAGGTGCGAGGATATCTTTGTCAGTCTGGCTGCTCTTCCTGGGCTTCGGGGGCCGCGGACCGACACACCGGCGGACGTCTGTGACAGCAGGCCAGGCGCGCGATCGTCTCCACCGCGTCCTCCAGGTCGAGGAGCGCCGCCCTCCGGCCTGCCAGCGGCCGCCGGCGCGGAGTCCCCGCGCGCCCGCGCTCCCAGTCGACGTCCTCCTCCTCCTCCTCCTCCTCCTCCTCCTCCTCCTCCTCCTCCTCCTCCTCCTCCTCCTCCACCTCGGCCGCGCCCCTGCGCGCCAAAGCCCCCGATGTGGCGAGGCGGCGGCGGCGGCGGCCGGGGCGCTGCCGCTTTGGCTGCTGCGCCCGGGGCACGCCGCCCGCCGCGGCTCCAATCGCGGCCATCCACGCGGGGCGGTCCATCCTCGTGAGCGACGAGGGGGCGCTGATGCAGTTGCACGGTGATGGGGCTGAGATGAAATCCTAGGGAATGACTGTAGTGGGCCTCCAACGTCGGCGGGACGAAGCCGCAGTGACAAATGGCGGGGACAGCGGCAACCAGCTCGTGACGACGATGGGCACGATCCATCCAGCAGTAGCCCCGCTGCAGAGCGGCCGCGACGTGCCTCCGCGCCCCCTGCCCCGAGTTGCGAACGCTGTCTGGCAGAAAGCGCACTGGTTGGTCGGGGTCTGATTACCGACCGACGAACGGCAGTTATGGAGAAACGTCTGGTGACCCCGCAAATTAAGCCCTGGCCGCGGCGAATGCCGCGCCGCGGACGCGGCCGTCCGCGGCCATTTCTTGGCAGACGAAGGGCAAGCCCAACACTCCGTCTGGCCGCGGCACGGGCGAGTCAGGAAAAAAAACGTGCTCATGGAAGGTCCACCACAGCCAAACTGCGCCATCTGGGACCACGCGCGCTGGCGGGCAACGAATGCTCTACGCTGCCACCCTCAGCAGCCGCGCGTCCAAGCCCGCGACATCGCGGCCGAGGTCGGGGTTCCCAATGCAGCTCCGCATGGGGGTGGTGGAGATGGGGGGGGCGACCGGCCGCCACTTTCGCAAGCCAGGCGGCACTCCAAGCACTGCCAGACCGCCCTCGGGGTCCGAATTCTGCCTCGACTGCTCGCAAAAACTCTTCCCATGTGTGGCGAAGTTTCTCGATCTCTCCCCTTTCGTCTCAACTTCTCTCGCCCAGACCTGGCGGCGCGCTCCACTTTCCCCCCCCCCCCCCCCCCCCCCGGTGGCGCCGCCCCCATGTTGGAGTCCCGAAACGGTGCGGTCACAGACCGTGCGGTGACCTCGAACCCCCCCAAGACCTCACCGCACGGTCCGTCACCGCACGGTCTTGGAACCCCAGAGGCCCCTGTCGCCCGCGACGTCCTCGGAGAACGACCCGAGTCCCAAGGCCGTGCGGTGACCCCGAATCCCCACCGACTCACCGCACGGTGTGGTCACCGCCCCGTTTGGGGGCCCCCGACCCGTGTGGGGCCGAGGGAGGTCCGTCCGCAGCCGGAGGATATCCCGCGGGCAGACCCACAGATCCGATGTCGTGCTTTTTCAATGCGGGGTGCCCAGAAGTCTCGACCCGTTCCCCGGGACCGGCTTCTCATCCTGAGTCGTTTTTTGACGGCCCTGGGACCCGGCGAGGGCCCCTCGAGGCGATTTTTGCGCCAGAGGAGGGGGAGGAGAGGAGGAGGAGGAGGAGGAGGAGGAGGAGGAGGAGGAGAGGAGGAGGAGGAGGAGGAGGAGGAGGAGGGAGGAGGAGGAGAGGAGGAGGGAGGAGGAGGAGGAGGAGGAGGAGGAGGAGGAGGAGGAGGAGGAGGAGGAGGAGGAGGAGGAGGAGGAGGAGGGAGAACCATGAGCAGCAGAACCATGAGCAGCAAAACGGGGTTCAAGAATCGCCTCACGTAGCTGACTTTCCTGGCGACTCCCGGCGCCGGAGGCGGGTATGTATCGAGGAGTGCATGGGCCCCTCGGTGGGGCCGGAACCAGCTGCATGCAGCAGATTTCACCCCCCCCCCTTTCCCAATCCCCCCCTTTCGTCCGGCCCGACTGATCGCGTCGTTCAAAATCAGCACGGCAACTCTTTCGCCATCTTCGGCCCCTGGGGGCCCCCGCCAGGCCCCGAGAGCGTCAAAAGCCGGCCCCGGGGAAAGGGTCGGGACTTCCGCGGGGGCGCCGTCCTGAACACAATCAGGGCCTCGCCTCTCTGGGCCGCTCCGCCCGCGCGGGCTCGCCGAGGTGCGCCGCGGTGGCCCGCTCGTGGGGTGCGCGGGGAAGCCCCCGCGGCGCAGCAGCGAGAGGCGACGGCTGCGGAGCTCCACTGCCGTCGGCGCGATCTGCACGCTCCCCAGACATCCGACGTCTCGATTTTTTCGAGACACGGGCCCCCAACCTCCCGACCACTTCCCCGGGACCGGTTTTTCATCCCGAGTCGTTTTTTGACGGTCCCGAGGCCTGGCGAAGGCCTCCAGAGGCCGAAAGCGATGAAAAACCTTCGTCTCGATTTTTTCGAGACGGCCGATGTCTGGCTCCGCCGCGAGAACCCATTCGGGAGCGCTCTCTGCTGCTTCTCCGCCCCTCCCGCGCCGCGCGCACGACGCGCGAGCCCAAGACCGAGCGCCCCCGTCGAATCGCCGCGGCCGCTGAGCGCGGGAGGACCGCCGCGGACGGCACGTAGGGCCCCCCCCCGGCCGCCAGCAGTGCCCCCGATCACCTTGCAGCGGAAGACACTGCGCAGCTGCGAGATCGACGGGCCTGCCCTCCAGACGCCGCGCCTTTCAACAGACACCCCTGCTCAGACTTCAGGAGGCTCTCAGGCAAGAAAGCGGACTTCACTCCGAGCGCTTTCTTCAAGAGCAGCCTAGGCCCAGGTATACGAACATTCGACACATTCTACAAACCGAAGGAGCTCCAAGAAAACACCCAGGTCCAGTCAGATTCTCGATTTTCTTGGGCGAAACCTGGAGCCCACGAAAATTCACGCTTTTTCTTAAGATTTCTGGTGGGTGCACGCCGCCTCCGTAGCCTTCGCGCGAGCTGCCGCCGCGGGGAACCGAGCGCCTCGGTGGTACACCCGAGCTCCGAGAGGTGCCGCGCCGCGGGAAGGCCCGACGCCCGCGCGCGCCGCGCGGCCCGAGGAACCGGCGCAGGGTCACAGTGGAGCCACGGCCGCGCAGCGGCCAAGAGGGCCCGAGAGGCGACCAAGAGGCCCCAAAAGAGAGGCCCCCCGAGAGCCCCCCAACAGGCCCCCAAGACGCCTCCACGAGGCCCCAAAGGTACCCCCGTCGGCGTTGTGCCCGCCCTCGCCGTCGCCGTCGCCGTCGCCGTCACCGTCACCGTCACCGTCGTCGTCGTCGTCGTCGTCGTCGTCGTCGTCGTCGTCGTCGTCGTCGTCGTCGTCGTCGTCGTCGTCGTCGTCTTCAGGGCCGGCGGCACCGGCCGTGAGGCCCTCGCAGACACCGGCGCAGGCCCCCAGTTGAGCCACGGCCGCGCAGCGAGAGCAAGGCCGCCTGCTCACCGAGGTTCCGCGCAGGTCTGTGGCGCCCGAGAGCAGCGCCGAGGTGCCGGCCCGAAACGGCTCCGCGGGCTCCGCGCTCCTGCCGGCGACACGCTCGGCTCCGTCGTCCGCGAACTCCCTCGGGCTCGGGTCGACGCTCTGGGTCGCTGCCAGGTGCGTCGCGCTGGGCAGGCGGGAACCGTCGTGCGCCTGCTCATAGACCAGGGTCGTCTGGAACCCTCTCGCAAACTCCGCGGGCCCGGTGGAGTCGCCAATCGGCGTGGCCGAGCCACAGGTGCCGCCTCCCGCGGCAACGGCGGAAACGTCGGGCCTGGACGTGTGCCCTTGCGGGCCACTGCAGGCCCCCCCCCCCCGCCCAGGCCGGGAAGCGCCCTCCGCGCGCAGGCCGTGCCGCGACGCGCGGGCCCTCCGCGCCGCGGCCCGCCCCGTGCTCGACGGCGGGGCCCGCGCTGCCGCGGAGGTCGACGCCTCCGCTCGCCGCCGACGGCCTGCCCGGAGCAGGTGCTGGCACCGTCGCTCCCGTCGGTCGCCGAATGGTGGCGTGCGGCGCGCGGCCAGGCCGCAGATCGCCCCGCCCGCACGCGAGGAGAGCGCCGCCGCCGTCGACGAGCAGGTCTCTTCCTGCTCCTGCTCCTCCTCCTGCTCCTGCTCCTGCTCCTGCTCCTCCTCCTCCTCCTCCTCCTCCTCCTCCTCCTCCTCCAACCCGTTCTCCCCGTCCTCCTCCTCCTCCTCCTCCTCCTCCTCCTCCTCCTCCTC
Source organism: Prorocentrum cordatum (assembly GCA_963575745.1). NCBI lineage: Eukaryota > Dinophyceae > Prorocentrales > Prorocentraceae > Prorocentrum > Prorocentrum cordatum. The sequence continues at coordinate 6,274 of CAUYUJ010002613.1, read as the reverse complement.
CTCCTCCTCCAACCCGTCCTCCTCCTCCTCCTCCTCCTCCTCCTCCAACCCGTCCTCCTCCTCCTCCTCCTCCTCCTCCTCCTCCTCCTCCTCCTCCTCCTCCCGCGCGCGTGGGGAAATGCGGGGTCGCAGCCAAGACGTCGAAGGAGCCCCGCCTGAGGCGAGCGGCGCCGGCACGGCCCTGGAACCGAGGCGGCGGGGAGAAGGTCTTCACCAGTCGGCAGCGCGCTTTCGCCGTGATGCCCCCACGCCGCAACTCTTGCTGCACATGCGCCCCAGGCCGCACCCCCAAGACAACAAAAAACGCGATGCTGGACCGTGCGGGACGTCACCGCAGGCCCTCCCTCCCAGGGCCTGAAAACGTCCCCTGCAGCCCCTGGAAATCCATCCCGGCGAAACGACTCGCCAGCCCAGCCGCCCTCCACTCCTGCCGCATGTCCGGCGGCGAGCGAGGGGGGGAAGCGAGAAGGAGAAGGCCTCCTCCGAAGCTTCGAAGGTTTCCCGAGCCTTCCCCGAAGGCAGAGAGACACTCCTTGGAAGGCGCGAGGGCTTCTGAGCAGTTCGGCCGCCTTCCGAGAAGGCCTTCTCCTTCGCACTCTCCCAGCACACGAGCTTCATAGCGCCGAACGCGTCCAGCCCAGCAGCCGCCCCAGCCGCGGCGGCCGCCCACCGTTCGGGCGGGGCCGCCGCCGCCCGCGCCTCCCAGACGGCGCCACGGCTCGCAGCTAGATCGAGGCCAGCATGCTGCGCACCAGGCCTTCAAAACTGTCTGAGCTGTCAGCGCCAGAGGAGGAGGAGGAGGAGGAGGAGGAGGAGGAGGAGAAGGAGGAGGAAGAGGAAGAGGAGGAGGAGGAGGAGGAGGAGGAGGAGGAGGAGGAGGAGGAGGAGGAGTACCCGTGTTCACACGAGACGCATCGACGATGTTGCAATGCACCATCCCTCCAAGCTTCCTCATCCCATGCCTTTGCAGACATGTATTTTCATTGCGGGGGGGCCTCATTGGAAGACAACCGTCTGAGAATGTTCAACCTTACCGAAAACCGTCCCTGGGTTTTCAACGCCACGGATCAACGTGACCGTCGCGCCCTGACAATATTAAATCCTACCAGAATGCCGCTTCTGGGACTGCGACACGCGAATTAACGTGACCGCTGCGTCCTGACAGTTCTAAATATTGCCAGACCACCAGTCCTGGGACTTCAACAATACGCCACCTGGAAGGCGCTGCGAAGGTTTAGGACGGGTGCGCGCGGCGCTGAAGCGAGAGCGGTTGCAACCTTTTTGGGGACGAACGCGGGCGTCGCCGAGGCCAACGCCACATTCTGAAACCGGTCCGCCCTCCGGCCTCGAAGCTGCGTGGACAATTTCAAAAAACGATTGCGCGAGGCGGTAAGTAAAGCGAGAATCGCATTTTGAAAGCGGCCCGCCCTCCATCGTTACACGCGCTGCAAGCTTTCCGTACGAATGTGTGCGGCGCCAATGCGAGAGCCACGTCTTGGAAATGGCCCGCCCACGATCCTTGAAGCCGCCGTGCATGTCAAGCTTCAGGGTCTCTGATGGCGGGGAAATCCAAAGTGAAACGCCCGGCCTGCCCTACTGACATGTCTGAGGGTGCGGCAGGGAGGAATCACTGAAAAAGAGGATGGAGCGAGCATGACAAGGACAAGGACAAGGACAAGGAGGAGGAGGAGGAGGAGGAGGAGGAGGACGAGGCGGGGGAGAGGGAGGAGGTGGCGTGCCCCACGGGGGGAGGAGGAGGAGGAGGAGGGAGGAGGAGGAGGAGGAGGAGGAGGAGGAGGAGGAGGAGGAGGAGGAGGAGGAGGAGGAGGAAGAGGAGGAGGAGGAGGAGGAGGAGGAGGAGGAGGAGGAGGAGCAGCAGCAGGAGCAGGAGGAGGACAGGGCAGGGTCGGGGGCGCGAGGGCCACCGCCGCCCACCTCCAGGTGCAGGCAGGACCTCGGCGCGCCCCTCCGTGGGGCGCGGCGGGGAGCCTCTGCCCAACTTCTGCCCGTGGCGCCGCCCCGCGGGCACGTCGCCGAGGGGGGGGGGAGGGCACGCGAGTGCCCCGCTGCAGAGCACGCGGCGCCGCGCCAGGCCCGCACCGTGCAGCGGGAGGAACCCACGGAGCCTGAGGCTCGGGACGAAGGCTGCCAGGAAGAGCGCCCCTTACGACTGCACGGCCCCCTCCAAAGGGTCTCATGGTCCACCACGAGCCCACGACAGCAGGAGGCGGGCGCTGTGCCAGGGCTGAACCTAAACAGTGCTTCCCGTTTTCGTGTTGTTGTTGTCGTTTCCCCTCGTGTTGTCTTCGATCAACCTCCACCGCAGAACGGAGTCGAAACGAGAACGGCCCACGGAATCGCCCAAACACCGTCTAGGTCTGGCCCCGTGCTGTGCTTCCGACGCGTGCTCACTGTGCGTCCGCCGCGCAAACGGAGCAAGCGGGACCACAGGGCAGACGCAGCACGATCGGGCGAGTCCTCTGGACCCTTCCGGGCGCCTGTGCGACTCTGACCGTGAGTACTGCTTCTCGGCGCCATGGTGCGGCGGCAATGCGCACACACGTGCGTACCAGCGAGGCCTCGGCCACCGCACTGCATATGCGAGGGACCCGCACGAAAAACAGGCCAGCAATATGGTCGGGGTGCTCAAAGTGCCTGCGGCAATGCGCCTCGTGGCCTCTGGGGCCAGCCCCAGCCTCAGCCACTGTAGCGTATATCATGCATGTATGTTCTAGGTGCCAGGGCACTTCTACTAACGTGTTACTGCTCCTAGCTGCTCGAGGGATCCAACACGCCCAAGGCAGATCGCATGACGCCTTTGCCATCTTTACACTTGCCCTCACGTGGCCATGATTGCCACTGGGCTCTTGGGGGCATCTGGCAGCATATGCGAGGACAGCGAGGCGGGGAAGTATGGGAACGGAGATGAGGAGGAGGAGGAGGAGGAGGAGGAGGAGGCGGAGGAGGAGGAGGAGGAGGAGCGTGGTGAGGAATCGAAGAATCGAGGCGTCCTCAGATCCCCCGAAGACGAAGCACCAAGGAGGAGGAGGAGCAGGAGGAGAAGAAGAAGAAGAAGAGCGATGAGGAGGTGAGGAGGGAGGCGGAGCTTGTGGGAGAGGTGGACGAAGAGGTCGGGCAGGGGAGGAGGATGAGATGGAGGAGGAGGAGGAGGAGGAGGAGGACGAGGAGGAGGAGGAGGAGGAGGAGCGCTACTGTGCTCCCCCTTCCCTTGGCCCCGATCCGCGTTGAGGTCGGCCGCGAGCGCGTCGTACGCCTCCTGTGCGTGCGTGCGATCGGGGCGAGTAGCGACGGAACGAGCGGGTGATCAGGCCGCCGCGTCCGGGCCGGCGCGTCGCTACTCATCGCCGTCGTCGTCGTCGTCGTCGTCGTCGTCGTCGTCGTCGTCGTCGTCGTCGTCATAGTTGTAGTTGTTCCACCTCTACCTGAACCTCCCCCTCATCCTCTGCCTCCCCATCCTCCTCCTGCTTCTCCGCTCCTCTCCCCTCCGCCTCTGTACGCGCTTGGCTGCGTCTCCTTTGCCTTCAGCTCGGCTGCGTCGGCGCTGGCTATGTCGCGCAGTATGTCCTGGGATGCACTTCGAGCAGGTTGAAGTGAAGCAGGCGTGGAGTGGCAAAGAAATAAAAGGATAGAGAGGGGAGGAGGAGGCGGAGGAGGCCTAGGAGGAGGTGGACGGAAAAGGAGGGGGAGGATGGAGGCAGGAGGAGGGACGGGGATGGAGGAGGAGCAGGAGGCTGACAGAGTGGACGGTGGAATACGGTGGTCAAAATAAGAAAGAGGTGCTAGAACACACGGCAAACACATGGCATAAACATCACAGTTGGACATCCGTACCTCTACAACGCAGTTCGGAAAGCTCTGTGAGTGCATTCTGAAACTGAATAGATAGGGAATGCCACCGCGTGGAGAAACTAAGAGCAGAAGACACTGAAGGATGCGGTGACGAGCTGTGGAATGCAACGATCACCTTCAACAGCGCACGCCAGCAGGTCATGTTATGAGTAAGCCACACGAGAAGGCGGCCGTGATGCACAGTATGCAAGTCCAACGTCAACACCCTGGCCAAGTCTAGAGCACCGTCAATGTGGGTGCCACCGCCTGGGAGGTATGCTCTGTGGTGGTGTGCGATCACTTTGAAGGAACAAGCGCTGGTGCGAACGACAAGGCTGGAGTAATTCGGTGGCAACTCACCAGAGCCTCCCATACCATCTTGTCGGCTCTTGCGAATCGACGCTAGTCGACGCTAGATCGACGCCAGTCGACGCTAAATCGACGCTGGCCGACGCTGTCCCATCGACTCCCAGACGCGAATCGACGCCAGTCGACGCTGAAGACGGAATCAACAGGGCACGCCAGGCCCCCGTGAGTCGCTGCCGAGAAACACTGCTCCACCCGGAGCGCTGCCCACTCCCGCGGCCTCTCCTTCCACCCCTCCCTTCTCCACATCGCTCCTCCTCCTCGTCCTCCCTCCTCCTCCTCCCTCCTCCTCCTCCTCCCCAATCCCTTCCTACTTCCCTCAATCTTTCTCCCCCTCTCTCTCTCTCTCTCTCCCCTTCTGCCCTCGCATCCCTCTGGCGTGCAGGCCACGGCGAGCGCGACCCGGGCCCCCTTTTCCGCTCCCTGCGTGCGCTGCAGGCGGGAGCCCGGGGATTGGTGTTGCTTATGAGGAGGAAGGAAGGAGGAGGAGGTGGAGGAGGGGAGGAGGAGGGAGGAGGAGGAGGAGGAGGAGGAGGAGGAGGAGGGAGGAGGAGGAGGACGGAGGGAGGAGGCGGAGGAGGAGAGGAGGGAAGGAGGGAGGAGGGAGGAGGAGGGAGGGAGGAGGGAGGAGGGAGAGGGGGAGCAGGAGGAGGAGGAGGAGCGACAGCCCCATAAGCCCCCTGCGCGCGGGGCAGGGCCACCTCCGCCCTTCGCAGCAAACCTCCGCCCCGCGCCTCGACGACTGCTCACGCTCCTCCCTCCTCCTCCTCCTCTCCCTCCTCTACTCCTCATCCTCATCCTCCTCCTCCTCCTCCTCCTCCGCCTCCCTCCGCCCCGCGCACGGGCGGAGGCAGAGACCCCCATCGCGCTCAGCGTGTGCGACGGTGCCGGCTCCAGACGCCGGCTGGCACGAGGTGGGCTCTTCTCCACGTGCCGGGGGCCGCCGGCGGGCGGGAGGACGAGGGGGTGAGTGAACGGGGCATGGGGCCTGGCGCCTGCTGCACAGGAGTCAGCGCGATCAGCCGTGCCCCCCAGATGCCTCCCGACCTGAGCGATTGCTCGAGCATGCGCACGAGACAGAGCGCGAGGGAGAGAGAGAGAGAGAGAGAGAGAGAGCGCGAGAGAGACCCGGACTTTGCCCGAACGCGTCCTCCTTGATCATTGACAGGATCGCCAGGATGCCGGTGCTGTCCTCCCCTGTTTGGTTTCATCCCCTGTCTACTGGTGGCATGCAGGCGACGGCGAGGCGAGGGGATCGACCCTCCTTTAACGGGCGAAAAACGGTATAAAATAAACTTTTTCCCCGTCGGGGAAAAAGTTTATTCTATACCGTTCTTCGCTCGGCTGACTCCTGAAAGGCAGGGTTGTTCTTGGAGTCTTAGCAGGGTGTACCCCCTTCTTATGGGCTCCTGGAAGCCAGGAGCGCTTCTGGGTGACGGGGTGTCTTCGGATAAGACCCCCCTGCTCCAGCAAAGGGCACGCCGACGACGACGACGACAATGACGACGACGACGACGACAACGACAACGACAACGAAGACGACGACGATGGCGACGACGACGACGGCAACGCCAGTAGCAGCGGCGATGATGACGACCCCGAACGGCCTCCAGATGCGAAGAAGCAGCCAAACAACTAGCAAAGTCATAGACGCTAGAACCCTCGAAGTTTCAAAAGCATCCCAAACGGCCGAAAGCGCCAAATAACGGCCAATCAACTCGAAGCCTCAACGACGCCGCCGACGACGACGCAGACGTCGACGCCGACGCCGACGACGACGACGACCGGTGCGCGTGGCGAGTGCACGCCGCGGATCGCAAGCCAGATCGATGGAGGCGCGCGGCTCCGCGCTCGAAACCCTTGGTTGAAAGCGGCCCCGACGATGGGAATGGGGGGGAGGAAGTCTTCCTCACCTCCTCCTCCTCCTCCTGCTCCTCCTGCTCCTCCTCTTCCTCCTCCTCCTCCTCCTCCTCCTCCTCCTCCTCCTCCTCCTCCTCCCCGTGCCAATGCTGCTCCAGACTCGTCTTGGGGAATCGGCTGGGGACGCACGGGGCGCCAC
>CAUYUJ010002612.1:80000-82500 GCA_963575745.1 Prorocentrum cordatum | reverse complement strand
TTCCCCGCCGAAAGATACAAGGGGAGGACCTATAGCTAAACAACCATCTCAGTGAATGGGAGCGTCCAGAAATCCCTTCACACTTCTCAGGAGAGACTGCAAAAACTCCATGACAATTCTCGAATGCCTTCCATAAGATCCTACATTCCGAACAATTGAGCCATCACGAAAAATCAAGATCATAGCCCTAGACCCATCTTTCTGCTGCATTTTTCAAACCAGATCGATGTGTGATGGTCCCGGGACCCGAGACAAGGCAAAATCGCCCTTTGTGAAGAATGGCAAAGCCGGGGTCTCGGGGCCTGCAGAGGTGAGCCGAAGAGCTCCAGGGAGGACCCTGCAGACACGCCTTGAAAGGGCTCCCGGGCCCTGGTGTCCACTCCATGGAAAAACCTGCGTGGCCCCCAGCGGTCCACACGTGAGACGCGATGATCGCACCGTCGCCGCGCCAGGGCTCCCATGCACGGACATCGAGCGGGGGCGGCTGCGCCGGGGCCGCGGGGCCACGAGCACGGAGCGCGCCGCGGCAGGCCAGAGCTCTGCCCGGTCGCCGCCCGCGCGGGCCAGAGCGTGCAGACGGCGCCGCGCGACGAGCCGGCCTCCAGCACAGGGTGGCGACGCTGGAGCCCCACAGACCAGCAGCCATCGGTTCTCGTGAGTCGATGGGGGCGGGGGTGGGAGACAGATTGCGCCACGCGGTCGACGGACTCCGACCCCTGCCGCCGCCGCCGCCCCTCGAGTTGCCAGGATCGTGAATCGGCGAGGGTAGGGCTCGCACTTCGCCGCCGACAGCATGCCCTTTAGGCATAATTGCGAGGAAAAGGGAGAGGAGAGAAATCCTTCTCAGAGGAAGAGAAAGAGAAATCCTTCTCAGAGGAAAAGGGAGAGGAGAGGAATCCTTCTCAGAGGAGCAATCGTTTTCAGAAACCGAAGGAATCCTTGAACTTAACATCGCGATGAGATGATGCCATTGATAAGGACAGGGATATGTGTCAGGCTAGTGACACTCCTTCCAGGAAGTAATCACACGGCGAGGGCATAAAGAACCCGGGTTCTGGAAGCCAGTGCTCCAACCGTGGCTTGGCCGCGTGTATAACCGCCGCCCTCATGAGATGAGGAATCCCATCCCCCAAGGTCTGCAGCCTCCTGGGCACTCTCCTCAACGAACGCCTCCACGCCGGCGACGTGACTTGTTCATGACGTGGACCCGCAGCGGTCTGGACCCAGTCCCCGGGACTGGCGCTTCATCCCGAACACTGGTTGACGGTCCTGAGGCCGAAACTTCGGAACACAAACATCCCGTCGTGCGTTTGTTCATGACCCGAGGGGGGTACGGGTGAGCCTCCGGCCCACCCGGGACAGCACGGGGAGGGGAGGGACAGCTCTGGCCACGCCGCCTGCCCGGCCTTGGACACGGGCGCCGGCGGCGAGCACCCCACGGCGGCCGCGGCAGCGGCGACGGCGGGCCGAGCGGCGTTCGGCTTTCGGCCGTTCGGGACGATCCGAACACCCCGCGGGCGCCTCCCCAGATCTCCGACGGCATCACTGCCCCAGTCCTGGCGTGGTCCTTCAATGTCGGCCTTTGGGGCCAGAGATCGGGCCCCTGCAGAACCATCGAACACGGATCCCGCGATTGAAAGAAAAAGCTAGACCGGCGGATGTCAGGGTCCCGGCGAGGCGCAGCTGCTGGGAGGCACCTTTGGGGCTCAAGAACCCCCAGGAGCACCCACAATCACAAGAAGAAGCACCAGGACCCTCCAGAACCTGCAGAAACTCCTCCCCCTGGGGGCGGCGGCGGCGTCGGCTGCGGCGGCGGCAACGGCGGCGGCGACGACGACCCCGACCCCCGACGTCATGATTTGTACGCAACGTGGACCCCCGGAGGTCTGAACCTGTGCCGTGGGACTGGCTCTTCGTCCCGAGTGCTTTCCTGGCGGTCCTGGGGCCCGCCGCGGGCTCCCAGAGCCCGAACATGGCAAGAGACCTCCCGCCCCCATACGCGACACGGAGCCCGTAACGTGCTGACGCGGGATGCATCGTGTAGACTGAAGCCGTAGGTCTGGCGCGATGCGTCCGCCAAAACGTAAGAGCGTGCTCTCTCACACCGACGTCTTGAACACGGCACGCGCTGTGTGCCAAGGCGGGCGAGTCAGGGCAGCTCAGCCTCCCGCCGTGATTCCTTCGACAACGCGAGGTTGCCATTGAGCATCGTTTAACCACCCCGTATCCTGATGAACGTGGCCTGGGCCCCGCTGGCCGATGTACCCCCCTACATCGGGAGATTGCCTATTTTCTTTTGGGCTTCGAGGGGCAGATCCCCAACCGGGGTGCGGAAATGGTGGGGTTCTGCATGGGGACGGGGATGCGGATATGGGCCGGTTTTTACCGAGACTGGGCCGCACACAGAACCTCGACTTCATGATTCTTTCACGACGCGGACCCCCAGCGGTCTGGACCCATTCCCAGGGACCGCCCCGAGTCCTCTTTCGATGGTTCTATG